>DF358890.1:3227-27440 GCA_000787875.1 Solanum virginianum | reverse complement strand
CACAAAAGTTATACAAATATGAAATCGCGATAAGAATACAAGAATAATGACATCAAATCCATTGATTATGGAAATCAAATCAAAACAATCAAAAAAAAAATACCAAGAAAGTTGCGGTAAATTTGAAAATCAACACATAATTATGTTATGCTAAGCATTTGAAAGTCATTGGTAAAATCACTTCAAGAATGAAGTTGAAATTGATCCATAATCCTCAATTTATCAAAAGTTCATGTTCATGAAAGAGTTTCCAAAATTTAAAATTCAAAATGAGAAATTAGATATTAAAGTCATGAGATAGTTGATGAAAATCAAATATTCTAAGTTAAATTACTTACCAATAAATTAATCTTGAAAAAACACTTTAAAATCGCCACATTAGAGTTCCCAAAGCTCAAAAATGGAAAATGGGGAAGAAACCCTAAAATTAGTCCAAAAATAACCCTCTAATGTCGCTTAAACGGTCCTTAGGCTGTTTTTACAACACCCACTAAAGAATCGAGCACTACTTAAGCGACAAACAACCAATTTAACAATCATTGGTTAGATTAAGTGGATCCCGCTCAAGAGACACCCCATCCACTTAAGCAATGGGGTGTCTGCTTAAGCAGTGGTCCCTTAAGCTACCAAGCCACCGGTTAAGCAGTACCTGCAACCCAGACATTAACAAGAATTTTAAACCAACACCAAAATTCAAAATCCCCGAAATTCGTTCAGAAACCCGTACATACAAACTATATACGTTACACTCCTGAATGTGATGCTCCAAACTTGATGAAACAATCAGAATTTGAATTCGAGGTCTCCTTGACTCAAAGCTGAGTAGTCGCAACTTGAATAACTTAAGACCCAAAAAAGACCAAAACACCCTTGGAACTCTCAAAAAATATACTGAGGCTCATCCTAGACCTAAAATCACCTCTACAATTCAATAGAATCATCAAAAATTCAATTCGAGTATCCGATCACCAAATTTTGATCAAAGTCAAACCTTAGTCAAAAAATAACTCAAACTTCCTACTTAAGACCTCGAATCCACAGACACTCCAAATTCAGAAACAATACTCTCCTAGACCAAATTCCACATTCCAAAGTTGATGGAACTGACAGAATTATATTTCCAGACTCGTAACTCCATTTGATTTAACCCTTCAAAACTCAAAAAGTTAAAAAAAATCCCTCGACTTTTTATTAAAATTCAAAAAATTAAGACCATAAACTGATCAAACATGACGTGGAACAACTGGCGGGAGGGTAAAATGATAATTTTCCAAAAATTTTCAAAAATGACCTTCAAGGTCATTACATAATAGCAACAAAATTGGGAACCATAGATGCTTTGGCTGCTGATGTGGCTGCACTAAAAGCGCAAAACAACCAAAATCAGCATGGAAAATCTGAAGATTTATTGGAAGAGGGCGAGATTGCTAGCACTTGGAGGCATCATTTGCACAAAGAAGGAATATTCAAGTATGAGGGAGGAGATCCTTGAGGTTGGATGCTGAAAATGGAGAAGTACTTTAAAACACCTGATGACTGCAAGGTAGATATGGGTTCATTGTCTTTGGAAGGAGATGCATTGGTTCTTTTTTCTTGGATCAATAGTGAAAGAATCATTTATTACTAGGACCAGTTGGTGAAAGTTATGCAAGAAAATTACGAACCCCTGAGTTTCAAAATCCTAATGAATATTAGTGTAGTATCCAACAAACTAGATCAGTGTTCGAGTATAGGTAGGAATTTGCAAAATGAGGCGTGTGCAAATAAGGCCGACACATTGATAGCTTGGTGTTCTCCTTAGAGGACTCAAAGAAGACCTTTCTATAAACGTAAGGATTCACAAGCATTGATATGTGTATAGGGCAATGAGCTTGGCTTTAGAATATGAAGGAAAACAGGGACCAACCGCTTGGCCTTCTGTATCACGAACTTCATCGATTTGGACCTCTCCTCCAGTGGCTCAAGAGTCCTTTCATTTTCAATCACCGGCCAACCAGTTACACACCTTTTCAACATACATCTCTTCCAAATACTCGCCCACTGAATTTTGAACAACACATTTGGCGAGAAAACACCTATGCTACCACTGTGGCATTGTGGAGAGAAGTTTGGCCCCGGTTATCGCTGCAAACCTGAGACTTTTGCACATTTGGTGTCAGTGCACGAGGAGAATGATGTGCAAAGTGTTGATGGTAACCAGAATGAAAACATACCTCCTACCAATTAGGGGGAAAACTCTTTACATGCAATTTTGGGCAAAGAATCTCATTCAACTTTGAAACTTCAAGGCATTGTTTGTGGGCGTAAAGTGTTGATGTTGGTGGACAGTGGCTTGACACATAATTTTGTAGTAGAAGAAATTGTCAAGAAACTTGGGTTGGCAGTCCAATATAGCCCTAGCTTCGGTGTCCAGATAGGCAAAGATGAAATTATCAAATGCAACAAAGTTTGTCACGATCTGTCAATAGAGGTTTCTAACTTGGTCGTAAAGCACGATTTCTTCCTGTATTCCTTTGGGCGGCCTAGATATAGTGTTGGGTATATAATGGATGGCATCCCTGAATACAATACAAGCCAATTGGAATGAGATGTTCCTAATATTCCAATTGAATGAGAAAATCTATAAACTGCAAGGTGTTCCTTAGAAAACACTCGCAACATCTTTCCAATCAGACCTGGAAGAACAGATGTTGACTAGATATGTTATGCTGAAACTTATAAAGACCCACTCAAGGATGAAAGCACAGACAGATTATAAGAACATAGACCTCTCTTCTAATGTTGATGATGCTGCCCTTTTAAATCTCCAGCCACCGACTTTCCCAAGTTTCACCTTGAGGACAAGTCACTTTTCAGGAGGGGTGTACTGATACAGAGCATATCTTCCATACATATTCAAGGAGGAAGAAGCAAACCGTAAGATAGGAGAAGATAATGATTTGCATCTTCTCAAATTCCTGGAGCTCTCATACATGGAGGATTGAGCAGCTTCTTATGGTTATAGGAGTCATATGGCAGTTCCTTATGATTACTGGAAGTTAACTTTATCCTAAATAGTTATGTAGTAGTTAAACTTATCTATTTTATAATAATAGATCCAGCAATGTGCAGGTAGGTTGTAATATATATGTAATATTCAGAAATATTGTTCTAATAGATACGACATACTTGTTTCTCCTTGTATTTTCTGTTGCTCTAAGATATAAGAGAGACTTGTGTCTCTCTTTGTATTTTCTATTGCTTTATCCAGTATAAAACTTCGGTTTCTATCAATTTTTTTGGCCTACTAACTTTAACTTCTAGGAGGATGGGTAGGTGGTTAAGGCATATAATACATACCCTGAAATCAATCTGATGACAACCATTGCATGGTTCTTCATGAAGCACGACCGTTGCTTCAATCCCCACTGCACAATTGGATTAATACTGATATGAAGTGAATCATCATTGATCTAAAAGAACAGAACTTCATCTTGAGAAAAAAGCAATTCTAAGCTAATAAAAAGTACATGGTTTGAGAATGAAAACAGCCCATATGAGTAGCTAACTCTCCAAACGACCAAAGGTGTAAATATCACTTATCACATGCTTTTCATATCTATATCAGTCAATAAAAAGGGTATCTTTCAATTTAGACCTATAATGTTGGAAAGAGCGTGCAAACTGAACTCGTTCATTATCTCAGAAAAAAGGAAAAGATATATAGTTCACCAAATATAGAAAGAACTGCTGTGCGTTTTCATTCCTAAACCATCAAACAAAATTGAAAAATAAATACGGTAATAGCATGGGAATGAATCCTTAACCACCTTAAAAGAATGTAGTATTAATGACTAATTTAAGGTCGATTGTATTACACTTGTTTAAGTGTCCAATATTGATTGAAGTGATGTTTTGCCGTCTCCTAATATGATCTTTGCGATCCTCACCTCATGTGCTAGCTTAGGAAGTAGATTAGGCTCAATGTCTATCTTAATATGGTATCAGACTCGGAGTGGCACTCACTCCTATTCTTGATTTACCCAATGTTGGGCCCCCATCTCATATTGTCCATATTCCAGGTGCCTAACCCTCCACTATTGGTTGAGCAAAGGGTGCTTGTCTCATTATACGATCTTAGGAGTCCTCACTTCATGATCTAACTTTCCGGATTGAGTTAGACAAAGATCCATTTACATACTGTCATAAGAAACAAGTGATGCCAGCTTCATGCAACATCTGTGTGATGGTTTGAGATGTCAAAAGAATGGAAGCAAGTATAGAAGCGTGTAGATATCTGCTAGAAAGAAAACAAAGAAGAATTTTAAAGCTATACGGAAGACCAGTAAAGAAATTGTAGCTGTAGATTGCTACAACTATTTGAAGATGAAGCAGAAGGCTGAAATTTTTTAGTTCGACTTTTTTCATATCAGAAGTTTTTTAACATATAAAATGTGGGAATAATAAACTACATAATAAGCAAAATATCTTACATTAAACTATCTGCATACGTGTCTCACTAACCACCACTTATTTTAATCCAAAAGACTGGACTACTATAAAACACATAAATATCTACTAATCTTGGAGTTTCTACAGAAACCTTAATTTTCTAACATTCTGCCTTAAGATTTTTTATCGGAACTCCTCTCAACATTCTTTGTAACTTAAACTTGATGGTGGGAAGAGCCTTGGTCAGAATATCAACTTCTTGTTCTTCACTGCTGCAATCCACCAGCTTAACTTTACCATTCTTCTCCTCGTCTCTTAAAGCATGAAATCTGGTGTTGAGATGCTTCATTCTTCCATGTTGCACTGGATTTTGAGCCATTGCAATGGCTGACTTATTGTCCACATAGATCATTATTTGTTGTTTTGGCAACATATCCAAAATTCCTTGATTTGTAGCAGACGCAACAATCACACAATCAACTTCTGCTGAAGATTAAGCTACAATATCTTGCTTCTTTTTGATCAAAGAAAATATGCCCAAAACCAAATGAAAATGAGTAACCAGATGTGCTTCTGTAATCATCAAAATATCCACCCCAATCACTATTAGAATAGCCTGTAAGGGCTCCATTCTATACCAAATTCCATAATCAATGGTCCCTTTAATGTGCCTTAACACCCTTTTAGCGGCTCCGAAATACTTAGTGATAAGTGTTGGTGTAATATACCACATATATAATAGATTACAGTCGAAAAAATAAAATGACAAAATTGAATAAAATTCATTCATGCTGATGCACAGATATCTCGCTCTCTTTAAGGAGATTCAAGCTCACTGCGGCATAATCTACACCGATCCAGCAGTACATCTTTTGACTTGACACCTCCAGGATACAACAGCCCAACAACATTGTATAATTCAAACAACTCCGGATTAGTTGAAGAGCCCAAAGCTCCACAAAAAGAACACCTTCCTTCAACATATAATTACTCTCTTTTTTGTACCATGAATATAGTTAAAGACTTAGAATATTTTCTTTGTCTCAACTCTCTCTTTCACTATTGCACACTTCACTACACACTACAATATTTTATCCATAATTCACATTTTTTCTCTCCTCTTATTACACCTTCACAAAGGAAGAAACATCACTATCTATAGGTGAGAATTCATCCTTGTCTTGAATAGAATTAATGTGAATAGTAATGTAGGTAAATAAATAGAGGAATTATGCCTTGAAGGTTACATGAGTACAAGGCATAATGAGGTAGAACATGGGTTAGTGGTTACTTGAGTTATAAGCCACTAATGGTCATATAAGTTACAAGAAATTAATGGTCATAAGAGTTACAAGAACTAATGGTCATATAAGTTACAAGAACTAATAAACCATTTCTACCACAATTTATACCACTAATATATGCACTTAATATTTTATTTTAATAATAAAATGCATATACACCAACATTCCCCTACTCATTTTAATATTAAAATAAGAGAGTTCTTCACCAATTTAGTTAAAGGTAGACTATTATGCATAATGAAGGTATGCTATGGACTGAACCTCCACTTAGTAAAGTGGTAATCTCTACTCTAGAGTCAGTAGTGGTCTCAAATTTGAACTATGACTGCTTAAGGGAAATAAAGTATTACTGCTTACACATAACAATCAAGGTGTTGACATAAGCTTTAATAGCCAGCACATTACGACCTTGTGCTATCCCGTTTTTCATGAGTGATTTGATAACAAAGCCCATACTCATAGAAAACAGCCTACTTTCGCACTCGCATAGGTAAAATCTATCAAGGGTGCTTCTATAATTTGGCATCCCACTCATACGAGATATAGGCTTTCATTAAGAGTTCATAGACTCAACCTCCACAAATCATTATAGGATAAATGCACTCACATCAAAGGGATTGAATAAAATTAATTTTAGTGCATTTCACAACAAGTCATCATATGATTCGTTTTTCCTATTAAACCTAGTTATAGGATCTCTAGTCTCCAAGTTGGGTGTCCTCATATATGACTCAAGATTTATAGGCTTCAACTTCATCCCCCTCGATGTGCTTCAGACCCTTGTGCTTCAGACCCTTATCTTGCTAAGGCCTTAGACTATGAATCGACAAGATTTAACACAATTAGTAAATGGTATACCACTGATCAATATGATCTCATAATATTGCGTTTTTCTCATGGGTCTGACTTTATCGTTATAATTATGATTTTTGTACTCTACCAAATTTTTTGGCGCTATCACAATTAATCAAAATGAGAAAAATTAATTTCTCAAAATAAAATGTTTGATATAATAAAATCAATTTACTTTTTCACTAGTTGAAGTTATTATTTTTTTTACTTCAACCTCCATGGTAGAGTTAGCAAATGATATAATTTGTTTTTCTCATTTCCACAAATATCACCAAATTTTCTCATCTAGTTTGCTTGTACCTGCTAAGTACTTTTACTGCAAATGCAATCAAATTAAGTTGTCAGTCACATATCTCATATTTTTAGGCTAGCAAACTCCTTTATTTGTTAAACCTTCTTCACACAATTGAATCAAAAGAGTTGCAAGGCCCATACAACCAACAAAGTTGTTTTTCACAATTTTTTCAACATAACATGACTTGATAACAAAAATTCCATCACATTGTTTATGGTATTTTTCGTTCCAAGAATGGAATTTATCTCACCCAAATATTTCATATCAATATGGCTACTTAACATTCTTTCTTATCATTTCTTTAATAACATGTTGGAGCCAAAATTCACCAAATCATATGCAAAAAATAAGATGTGATTTATTCCAAATAAATATATGCACTTATAATACTCTTTTTTAGAGCATTTCTCAAAGAGCAAAAATCACAATTTCACAATGATTTTTCTCATTTCATGAATCCCCACTATTTTTAGAATTTACATATCATTTTGTGTTCATGAAAAGAAATATCACTTTGTTCACAAAAAATACTAGGTAAAAGGTTTTCTTCTTTACCTTTTCTCTGCTTGAATTGAGCAAGTAGAAATATACTTTACCTTACATCTCTTCTCTTCCATCTCTTAAGGAGAGTGATGTTGAAGCGGAATGATGTTGAAATCTCCTATCTTGATATTCGCACTTTTTCAAACTGTAACAAAATTATGAATCTCCTTAAAATTAGTGGTATAAATTGTGGTAGAAATGGTTATTAGTTCTTGTAACTTATATGACCTTTAGTTCTTGTAACTCTTATGGTCATTAGTTTCTTGTAACTTATATGACCATTAGTCTCTTATAACTCATGTAACCACTAAGTAATATTCTAACTCATTATGCCTTGTAACTCATGTAACTTCCAAGGCATAATTCCTCTAATCAACTAACCTATGTTCTACCTCATTATGCATTGTAACTCATGTAACCTTCAAGGCATAATTCCTCCATTCATTTACCTACATTACTATTCGCATTAATCCTATTCAAGACAAGGATGAATTCTCACTTATAAATAGTGATGTTTCTTCCTTTGTGAAGGTGTAATAAGAGGAGAGAAAAAAGTGAAGTGTGGATAAGATATTGTAGTGTGTAGTGAAGTGTGCAATAGTGAAAGAGAGAGTTGAGACAAAGAAAATATTCTAAGTCTTTAACTATATTCACCATACAAAAAAGAGAGTAAAGGTGTTCTTTTTGTGGAGCTTTGGACTCTTTAACTAATCCGGAGTTGTTTGAGTCATATAATGTTGTTGGATTATTCTATCTTGGAGGGGACAAGTCAAGAGATTTGCTACTGGATCGGTGTAGATTATGTCGTAGTGGGCTTGAATCTCCTTAACGAGAGTGAGATATCCGCGCCTCAGTCTGAATGAATTTTATTCAATTCTGTCTATTTTTTCAACTGTAATCTACTATATATGTGGTATACTACACCAACAATAAGATTTTGCATGTAAGGGAACAACAAACTGGAGCGAACATTGTGTCTGGACTAGCAGCAGTCACATACAATAGGCTCCCAATAAGACTTCTATAAAGTTTTGGATCTACCCTCTCTTTGTCATTATCCTTCATCAATTTTTTAATCAAAACAAATAAAGTTGCAATGCAACATGTTTGCACTTGTCAACCTTGAACTTTTTAACAGATTCAAGGCATGCCTCTTTTAACATTTGGAGCAATCTCCATTCCCAAGAAAAACATCAACTCTTCTAGATCAAACATCTCAAAAACTTTTAACATTCATTTTTAACTTCTTGAATCACAGGAGAAATTTCACCTATGATCATCAAATAATCAACATAAACTGATAGCACAATCAAGTTCCCATCAACTTGGCTTTTGAAGTACAAAGTAGGCTTATGTAGGCTTCTATTGAAGCCTTGAGACAGCAAATGAGTATCCCGCATACTATACCAAGCTCTTCAAGCTTGTTTAAGACCATAGGAAGAGTTTTTAAATACATCCTGTATTTCTTAACCTGCAACTACAAAACCTTCAGGTTGTTCAACATAAATGCCTTCTTCAAGCAATCCATTGAGAAATGCATATTTGACATCCAATGGAAGATAATCCTCTTGTGTTGTGCTGCAAGAGCAACTAGAAATTGTACTGTCTCATGCCTCACAATAGGAGCAAACGTATCTCATGTCCACTACAGGCTATTGAAAATAGCCTTTAACAATAAATCTAGCTTTATGCTTGAAAAGGAGCCATCTGGATTAAACTTTGTTCTGTAGATCCATTTGACACCGATAACGCTCTTCTGTTCTCGCCAATCAACCAACTCCCAAGTGTCATCTTTATAAATCATGGCAAGCTCCTCTTCTATTGCTGAAACGCAAACTTCGTGACTTGCTGCTTCTTCATTGGAGGATGGTTCAACATGAGCAAAATTGCATTGCTCATAAACTTCAACTAGTATCTGGCCTTCAAAACAGGAGAATTTGTAGTTAATTCAACATCGCAATTGTGTTTCGTTCCAGCAATAGAACTAGAGGAAGCATCACTCTTCTGCAGTTTTGGGATTGCAACTGAAGTCTCGCCTCAATTCTTTGCAACGATATATCAATCTCAATCATAGTGGCTAGACTCGTCCACTCCAAGATCTCTCCTGACAAACACCTTCTTGCTACTAACAATGTACACTTCATACCCTTTTGCAACTGTGTTAAACCTAACAGAATACAGAATTCTGCCTTGCTATCTAATTTGCCTTGTTAAGCATCAGGAACATATGCATAGCACAACGACCAAATTTTTCTGCCAATATGCATCGTACCATCTCCATCACCATTTTGTTCTTCCTCTTGGAATTCCCCTTCTATTCCAGAGTGTAGTTAACAGTGAAATGTTGTTGAATACCCAAATCATTACAATACTTGCTGAACTAATGGCGATGTATTTTCATTTTCATTATCTGACCTGCAATACTTCCAACGACAACCACTCTCCCTTTCATCCATGGCCTTGAATTATTTGGAAACAGGGAAAACTTGGTTTGGACATGTGCAGAGAAGGAGTATCGATGCTCCTGTTAGGAGGTGCTTTTCTTTTCTTCTTGCTTTTCCCCTTTCTAGTACTTTTTGTCATAACAGCCTCTCTACTTCTATGAGGTAGTGGTAAGGTCTGCGTACATTCTACCCTCCCCAGACCCCACTTGTGGGATTTCACTGGGTATGTTGTTGTTGTTATTGTTGTAGGGAAAAATTGGAATTTGCTACTCAGAAAATAGACCCACGTCATTCTAGTTAGATCATCCACAAAGAGTATAAAGTATTTGTTTCCACTAAAGACTTCCTTTAAGGAAAGGATCATCTATGCATTTTACAAAATTGACACGACTCGAACATTTCTGCACGTGTCAATTTTGGGTACATCAAGACTATATCCTTTAACTGCATATACACCAATGAACTAAGATTGTAATGACTGAACCTTTTGTGCCAAAGCCAAGTATCATCCATTCAACATTGAAAGAGAAATTATCAATAGAGTAGCATGATATTGGGAAGGAATTGTTGACATGCTAATTTTAGCTGCTTCACATCCTTTATAGAGTCATAAATGACACATTATTTGTCCTTGTATTTAGAGAATGATTTTTATAAAACAACTGACCAACACTCAACAAGTTTTGAGGCAAATTTGGCACATAAAGAACATCATTAATGATCTTCATACCTTTCATCAGTAGGAAATTTTACTAATCCTCTACCTTGACCTTGCATGTATGCACCATTTCCAAGCTTCGGTTTAGTTATATAAGATATATACAAGGTAACACAATAGGAGCAAACGTATCTCATGTCCACTACAGGCTATTGAAAATAGCCTTTAACAATAAATCTAGCTTTATGCTTGAAAAGGAGCCATCTGGATTAAACAACAGATTGTCATTAATCGCCATGTGTCTTGTGCAAGTGCTATCAACATACCAATTACATTGATCAACATGTGATGTGTGCAAGGCATTGGAAACCTCCTCCGCTGATTTTCTAATCTGATGATCATATGCAGAATTCACTCACTGGGAAGACTAACTATTTTGATTTTTTCTGCAATACATCTCAATGTGCCCATACTTCTTACAATATCTATACTGAATTTCAGACCTCTTTGACTTCTGCCAACAATTCTTTTATAAGTGGTTTGTCTTCTTACAAATACCACAAGGTGAAATCTTTCCTTTTCTCAGTGAATCATCTTGATTTTCACCAGATTTTACCTCTCCAGAGTTATCTGAGGAAACTTTACTGCCTTCCTTTCGTTGCTTGAATTTATGCCTCATTTTAAAGGCATCTTCTATTATCTCTTCACTTCTCATAGTTAACATTTGATCTTGGACTTGCAATTTGAAGATTAGTTCATCTATTGTAAGAGTAGTCAAGTTGCAGGACTCTTTTATAGTTATGAATTTTTTTTTTCAAACTTGTCTAGAAGGATGACTAAGATCTTATCTACAACTTTCTGATCTAGCAATTTTTCACCAAGTATTCTTATCTGGTTCGCAATCTCCACAAGCTTGGAAAAGTATTCTTTCATACTATGAGTCCTTCATCTTAAGGAGCTCAAACTCCCTATTCAATGTTACGACTCTGACTGACTTTACTTTGTTGTTGTCTTCGCGAACTTCTCCTTTAACTTATCCCAGGCTTGTTTAGCTATTTCACACAAACCATAATTCTTGTAAACATTACTTCTATAAGACTTGAATGTATGCAAGTGAGAGATCTTGTCACCAACTCATCATACTTTTTAATTTCATTGAGAGTTGTGTTAACTCTTAAGGTTGGACTGCAGGTTCTCTATCAACAACTTCCCGTAAGTTGAGAGTCTTTAGACAAGCCTTCATCTTGATGACCCAAATGTAATAATTCTTGCTTGTGGAAATCGGAGGACCCGTCAGTGGCTGATTTTCAAATGCCATGACTTTATCTAGCAAATAAATTCAAAAAAAAACCAGGACTCAGATGAGCCAAACAGGAAGATTTGATTCAGATCCCTTCAAAAATAAGCTTTGATACCATGTTAGAAAGAAAAGAAGAATTTTAAAGCTACAAGGAAGAAGAGTAAAGAAATTTCAGCTGTAAATTGCTACAGCAATCTTAAGATGATGAAGGAGAAGGCTGAAATTTTTGAAGTTCTATTTTTTGCTTTTTTTTTTTCATATCAGAAGCTATTGTAAATATATAGTGTGATAATCACAAACCACATAATAAGCAAAATATTTCACTCTAAACTATGTGCATATGGCTCACTCGCCCACCACTCATTTCAATCCAAAAGACTTTGTTCGTTTAAGTATTATGGAATTGATTTTAATAATAACAATTAACAAGGAACTAAATTGCATGTGCAGGCAAGGAAACAACAAAGGAGGAAGTAAAAGGAACAGCAACAAAGGAGGAGATATCATCCAGAAGGTAGGAAAAATAATTTGTGGTCAATTAAAAGATTAACCTCTGAATCAAAAAGGAAAGAGGATCAATCCACAGCAAATCAAGGAATCTAGAATGAAGCACAAAGGAAAGAAGATTAATCTAAGCAAAAAGGACATCCATATTAGGTACTCCTCTCTCAAATCAAAGATCTGGAAGAAATGTCAAGACACAAAGAAAATCAAATAGTCTATACAAGGCAGAGTCAGAGGACAAAATTACTCTGCAAGATTGAAGATCAAAAAGGAAAGAAGATCTCACCCTCACGGGAACATATTTGATAGGGACGCGTATGCTCAATCATGTAATCAATACAAATTCTTGATTGAATGAAATACCCTAGGGTTCTCCTTTTAGAAATTAGAGCCTAAAGCAGCTTTACAACAGGCAATTATGAAAGTCAGCCATACCAAACGAAAAAAGTCACTCCCTTCACTGAACTTATAATGTTGTGTTTCTTTTGTCTTTCAGTGAACATTGCACTCTCTCAAGTTTACAATTGTAAAAGAGAGAAAAAAGAAAGAGCAGTGTAGGTTATATAGATAGGTTGTGTTAAAGTTGTATATCTGATTTGATATCAGATAGAGTATTTTAGGACCATCCATTCTGTACTTAAAGTTGTATATCTGATTTGATATCAGATAGAGTATTTTAGGACCATCCATTCTGTACTTAAAGTTGTATATCTGATTTGATATCAGATAGAGTATTTTAGGACCATCCATTCTGTACTTAAAGTTGTATATCTGATTTGATATCAGATAGAGTATTTTAGGACCATCCATTCTGTACTTAAAGTTGTATATCTGATTTGATATCAGATAGAGTATTTTAGGACCATCCATTCTGTACTTACAAGTTCTCCAAGAAGTTATAAAGGAAAACCTTGTACCCAAGGATACTAGACTAGGCACTACATCAGCGATCCGAATTAGTATAAATTTACGTTTCACTCTTTAGTTTATCTATCATCTGTTATAGTAACCTGTAGGAAAGTCGACTACCAGCCTTTGACAGTCGACTAGAGACGGAATTTCAATTTCCCCACTTTCAGACTTGTCTACTATAGACCATAAATATATTACTAATCTTGGAGTTTTTGGAGAAATATTTAATTTCCTATCAATGTCATCTTGGAGAAGGAATTCCTTGCATAGTGATTATCCACTCCACAGTCATTCATTTTTTTGCTACAAGAGAAATTTATTTATACATATATTGACCTAAGAAAAAATAGTAATTTTTAAACAAGAAGATGCTCCAAGAAAAATAGTAATTTTTAAACAAGAAGATGCTCCATGAGTTATAGTAAAGAAGAAAGGTGATGAATCTCACCAAGGACCAGATAAAGGTTGCCATTTCAAAAGCATTCTGTGCACACAAAAATATCGATGTTAGGACAGTTAACCATGCAAAACCTTTTTATCTTTTCACTTGTTTTGCTTGAACTTAACATTGAACATTAAATCGAGCATCAGAGCTTTTGAAATTTGACCTGAAATGATATAAACTGTATCAATCGTAACAGTATCTTTGGTTTTCCAAACCAAAACAATTCATCGCGTGGCTTTACTTGTAATCCAATAAGTGGACCCTTTGGTTCTGCAATTTCAAGTGCCAATGAGGAGACTACATGTTGTAGTTTTGTTCCAACCACCATGACGAGCTTTGGCACAAGTTATTGTTGGGCATCAGATACACATATCATTTCAGTCAGGTAATGGACCAAAGAAGGTAAGGTGACTTACAATGGCAGGAATAAAAGAGAGCCAGAAGTAGATATTAAGACCTGCAATATAAGTAACATCATTTCGAAATTTCAACAAGCCAGAAAATGATATTTTCATGGTACAAAAATTTCATTACCATGAATGTTGATGAAGATGCATATGATGGCATAACCCCAAAGTAGCCAGCTGCAAAGTCCCAGAATAAGTCAGCACAAATATGCAACTATCAAGACACCTATTTCCTGAAGAATTTAAGAACAAAATTAGACAAATTTCCAAATTGTAATAGAACTACAGCTCATTAGCTATATAAATAAGGGTTTTCGCCTGCTCTTTATTTGATGCTGGAAAAAAATGATCCCAACTTTGCACGTGCTTGCGCCAAATTCTATATGGAAGCACCTAGAAACATTCATAAAAAACACTCGAGGAGGACCTCAAGTTTTTGGTTGATGGCTATATCACAAACACTAAGTATAATTATTACTAAGCCAAAATATTCTCCCACCTGCTGTGTACTAAAATGATCTAAACCAATAACAACATACCTGATCCCTACAATTTCATAAAATTCATCTTCCATGCTACGAACCATGTACTTATGGAAATTGTAAGTAAGTGGAAGCTTGTGATTCTGCACGTTATAGAAGCAAGGGTCAGGCAATGAAAATAAATATGTGAATTTTGAGAGCAGTCACTGCTTCTTGATATGGATAAGTAATAAACCTGCAACAAAAGTGTCTCTTATCCCTGGCATTACTTGTAATGGAGTACTAAGTATGACCAACAAAATTAAACACCCTATTCTACAAAAACCTCTGAGCAACAAAATTGTACAAGAATACTGAACTTTGGAAACAAACAGAATTAAGACATTCAACTTAAGTGCTTCAGCGATTATGTCCAGATATATATATTAATTACTCCCTTCGTCCCATTTTATCTAGCATCATTAGACTTGCCATAGTGTTTAATAAAAAAAGAAAGACTTTTGAAACTTGTGGTCTAAACAATCTTTAGATATTTGTGTGGTTGTAAATCATTTCATTAAGGGTAAATAGGGAATTTTAAAGTTAAATTGTTTTTAAATTGTTTCTAATTATAGTAAAGTGACATTCTTTTGGAACAAACTTGAAAAAAAGGGTGTCACATAAAATGGGACGGAAGAGTATAACGTAACATCAACATCTTTAAAATATCCTTCCCTCTTGCATAATGTTTTCCATCTTAGGACACTTTCCAATGTGAATGCAGCTGCTTAAGCATGTCGAGAATGACGCACACGAATTTTAACCATGGAAGTGAATGCTGAGCATTTCCACCTCTTCACTTACCTTCCACACTAACAGAGGAGCTGAGATATCATTCCTAAGTGGAATACTATGAAGGAATTACCAAAAGAAACTGAATACCTACAGTGATAAAGCCCAGTCTCAGTGCCAAGTAATCTGACTTGTGAATTGAAGTCCTAAACTGCCTAAGAAAGCAAAGCTGCAAGATTGCAAAACAAATCAACGTCACAGATTTTACACATGCATGGCTAATCCAGAACAAATTGCTGAGATAAAACTCAACACAAAAATGTATAGGAACTGTGTCATATTTCAAAGGAAAGCTGACAAGTGTTAGTCAAAGTGCTAGAATTTGCTAGGCATGTTATTGGTTGTGTTACACTAAATAATACATGCACTTAGAACTTGGCAACAGATTAAATTAAGAGCAAATTACACTGAGAGACACTAAACTTTAAAAATTACAAAAGAAATAGCCCTCGTTGTATAGGCATGTATAGTCAGTGTATATTTGTGTATCATAATGTATATTTAGTGTATAGCTCATATATAAGTAATATACATTGTATAGGAGTGTATACTTTCTATAACTTTTGACAAACTAAATTGTATAGTCATGTATAGTTTCGCTGATTTTGGATTTTTTATGAAAATAAAATATGGGCTACTTTTTTTGTAAACTTTTTACTTTTTTGTATATATATATATATAATTTCCCCTTAAATTAAAGAAACAACTAATCTCTATACAATATTTAATTTCTATAGATTTTTAAGTCTAGAGTATTTACATTAGTCATTAGCTACCAAAAGAAACTAACAGTTTGAATTTAACATTTTAAAAACAACAGAAGATATAGAACATTTGAATTCATTTACAAAAAGAGGCATAGATAAACTTTCCATAATCATACATTTTGCCTCTAGTTAAGAACTGTGAGAAATAAAGGAGGTAGATACTGAGACCATGGATTTGTTTACTGCATTTGCCCATCTTCTAGCTACTGACAGTGTGACCATTTCTGCAGAGGTTTTGGAGAAGCATCCCACCAAGCATCTTCTCAGCACTTCATTCTGAAGGCCAGACCCTTCTTCAATGCTTATAACTCCTCCCTTTCTTAACTCGACGTCTTTAAGGCCTTCATTATCTTCCCTATTCGACCGCTTAAAACTCTTGACAGCTTCAGAGAATGGTAGGTTTTTCTCAGTCATTCTTGGTATAGGCCTAGCAGGAGGGTCTTGTTTTTTCAAGAAACCTTCTATTTTATCAGCGATAAGAATTCCATCCTGCGTTAAATGTCAGTTCTAGAATACTTACCACTGACCTTTTCCTTCCCCTTAAGCTAACAATGCTTATACATCTGCCAAACCTGTTAAAGTTTCTTGATCAGAAGTTTCTGAAAAAATATCTCCTCTATTCCATCTTCTGACAAAGTTGCCATGGACTTTTGATGGTTCTCTCATACATGAGAGGATCCATTCCATTGTTATCCTATTTAAAGTCGATCTCCTTATAGAGTTCCTGCTCCTCTCCATCCAGTCGTACCATGTTTCAGCTGTACCATTTGAGCTAGTTATGTCGAATGACTTGAAACCTACAACAAAGTACATGTTGTTTTCCATCGGACCAAAGAAGAAAATAGTACCAGAGAAAGTGACAAGTTAGAGATGGAGGTGGTTGTCAGAAAACCCTTTCCACGTGAGGGCGCATGAGAGCTCGTGGGGTAATTTCTGGGGATGGGTTTGGGTTTTCTGGGTAGGGTCGCGGGTTATCGAGGTGGCTATGGTGAACAGATTTTGAGAAAGGGAGAAAGGAAAGGGGAGATTTTGGTGAACAGGAGAACGACTGGTGAGTTATGGCTATGTATAGGTTTGAAATTTACATCAGGATTAGTGCCTGGGAGAACATTCTAGTTTTTTCAAATTTGTACCACCTTGTTAGATACTCATTCCTTGTGTCTACACCCATGTAGGTGGTGAGCCTGCACACGATATCTCTTCTTCCATACTTGGTGCAAGCTTCAAGATTTACTTGAAAGGTAGTGACTAGTCTCTTCGGGGACCCTCAATATTCCTTGATTATATTGTTTTGTTTTATTTGAGAACCAAAGACATTTGAGACTTGTAATTTCTTTCATTTCCTTGTTTGTATTAGAGGCTTGTAAATATGACACCAAGTCTTCGGGGTGGTTTCAGAGTTGTGATTTATTTACCTTGCTTTAACTATGAGAAAACTTTTATATTCCGCTTTATTTTTCTCTTGTTCTACTTCAAGTTGTTGACTTAGGCTGACTTGTCATAGTAGGTTAATTCAAGTGCCATTACACCTGAGCCCAGGTCAAACAACCTTCTCCCATTATGATTTGGTTTTTCCATCTTCTTCGCTAGCTTTTGTCTTTTCACTACCACTCAACACATTATTCTTTAAGTGGTCTTAGATACCTTGATCCGCGCACCGCACTACAATTCAATTAAGGAAACCCAGCTAAATAGTTTCAACTTCCCATTAATTGTTCTTGAAGTGATCAATAGAGCTTGAACTTCCAATTCTTGTATTTTAGGAGCCAAAAATATCAATGTTGATCGACATCTTGTGAAATCAAAATCTTTTAGCCAAAAAGCTAGAAATATGTTCCTAACAAGTCACTGGAATTTGGAAAAGAGAGTGTCGGAATCTAGAAAAAAATTAGTCATCAATGTGAAATTATAGCAAATAGCAAAAAATTTGTCGGAATAAGGAAATAGTTATATGGACAGCCATAGACTAAAGAGGCGATCCTACTAGAAAATAAAATTGTCGGAAAGTGGCCAGAGCAAGGCTCACGAGCTGGGCACATGGTCAGATTTCAGTTGAATAGTCGCATCTCTTATCAGTGTATGAAGGCACGTAAAGTGGTCTTTTCCGGTTGGTTTGGCTAGGATTTTGTTGCTGGATAATGGGGGGCCAATGGTGGTGTTGGTTTTCACACAACACTGATAGAAATAAATGATGACACATATCATCACTGACAATCACCGAAAACTGACGCAACGGTGACCTGTCTGACTGAATTTTCTTCTCCAAAAGTTCTTACCAATGCTCCGATATCATGTGAGAAAAGAAGGAGAATATTATTGAATTACGTATGCATATTACACTAAGACACTATTTATAGGTTATGTTGCTTAGACTCTTCAAAAATGTCAATGGGTGCGTGTCGAATTCTCTAAAATAAGGTATTTTTGGAGAATCCGACACGAGTGTGGCATTGAAAGTGAAGAGTCCGGCGCAATTTAATTTGTAGACTCCATTACAATCTTTTTGCAAGTAGGATTCTATTTACAATAAATGTATCTTTTCCTATTCTAACAAGAACTATCATCTTTCTATCACATTCATTGTCCCCCTTCAGACCCTCTGCTGCAGAAAATCGTATACTAGACTTATAGTTATGTCCATGTTTTTGAGTGCTCTCAGCTCTTGTTTTACTTTGTTCACAAAACACAATTAATCAGGCTTCTTTGTGGTCTATAAGGAAATGACCTGTTTACACACCAACTTCAGAGGTAGAGGCATATTAAACCTCAAGGAAAAAGGTTTGTAACTTGAGCAAATCTTTCGATCATGCCATACTTTTTCTATCTAATATTCCAAACCAGAAGGAGTCGTTCATTAAATCCAGCTGAGTTATAAGTAGAAGCAACATGCACAAGAAGAATAAAGAAAAATAATGACACAAAGATCAAAGGAATTAATATCATCCCCAGGAAACACTTCCCTATTTTGCTCTGGCAGTTTTGCTATTTTAGTTCATCCAAAAGAATTGACTCCTTTCCCTAAACGGGAATTCAGTAACCTTTTGGAAATAATACTAATATTAACTAACTCAATTGCTTATCAAACAAAAATTAATTGGGGTTGGTTGTCTGAACTGTTCTCTATCCGTTCTGCCCTATTTAAGCCGACGTCATTTCAATACTAAATATTTTGTCATTTAAGGCCATTAACCAAACGAGGGATTTAGATAATCTCTACATTTAGCGCTAATCCTACACGGACATGCAAGTTTTTAACTACTCTCAATAAACAAAGGACAATATATAAGTGTAACGACAACACCAACCATTTCTAAAGCTCAACATATCTGTTCCTGTGCTTTCGTTCTATTTTGTTCTTTTTTAATTATCGTTTTAGCAAATCAAGGGATCAGTTGAAGTTGGATGAAGGGAACAATTGTGACTGATACAAATACAGGTAGAAAATTTAGAGTAGAAGTTAATACTTCAATTCAAACTTGGTTAAAAGAAAAAGAAAGAAGTTAAGTGGCGTCGAGATCCATCTATAGTTCATTAGCTTATTCGGTGATAACCATTTGCCCCTTTTTTGTTAAAAACATAAATCCTCCTCAAACTTTAGACCATAGATACTCTTTTGCTCCTTCCTCGAGATCTAACAGTTGACTTATATGCAATTCTATTCAGTTCTCCAGAAAATATCACGAAGTGATGAAATGCATACGGACCAGGTTCACCCATACAATAGTATGCGCAAGTAACAGATCAATGTAGATGTGTCAAATTACAAAATTATGAGGCTCATAGAAGACTGCCATTTCTCTATGAGGTAGTTGTAAGGTCTGCATACACCACTTGTGGGATTTCATTGGGTATGTTGTTGTTGTTGTTGTTGTTGTTGTTGTTGTTGTTGTTGTATAGAACACGGCCATTGCACAAGCAGAAAAGGTATTCCAGCAAAGGCAATATGCAGAGGAACGAGGAAGAAAGAAGAATAGTGTACGATGTCTTAAGATTAAGGCAATAGCTATTACCATCCATATAAGAATCCGACTCCTACTCCATGGATGGGAAGCATGATGCAGAGCAAAGGTGGACTGTCGCCTCATCTCTTTATTCTTTGGCACTACATAACACAAAAAAAGATCAGAACACATATTTAATATTTGAGAAAATTCGTGCAATTAAATTACATACTTGTTCAGTTTATCTAGGATAAGTTTCCTTTGTATTTTGTGCAAGTATTACTTATATGGAAGAAGGTGAATTCATATTGAGAGCACATAATTTATTTTCTTTAATTCCACGCACCTTGTAAGTTGTTCTCTTCCCCAGAGCTCACTTGGTTTTCCCACTTCCTCCAACTGTATATCTACAATCAAAATACATTCAAAACCAGCAAGGAAGAGCATGAACCCAGTGGCATCAAATGATATAGGGGTGGCATCCCCACCCCATTCATTGAAGAACTTCTCAAAATAAATATTTATATATATATATATATATATATAACATTCTCTTTTAGAACATGTATTATACATAATATAGACTGGCACTACTTGAAAATAATGCAAAGTGAATAACAATTTGGTACAATAAGTAAAGCTTTAGAACATCTACATCCCTAAAACCAAATGCACATACAAGCTGAGTTGTGATAATGGGCTGACACCACTTGCGTAGAATAGGCTAATAATGGAAATCACTATAAGTAGTAGCATAATGACTTTGGATGAAAGC
Organism: Solanum virginianum; assembly: GCA_000787875.1. Lineage (NCBI taxonomy): Eukaryota > Viridiplantae > Streptophyta > Magnoliopsida > Solanales > Solanaceae > Solanum > Solanum virginianum. Next base: position 6,549 of record DF358890.1, on the reverse strand, counting down.
ATTAAAGATGTAGAATAATTCCACCCTGATTTAGAAAATTTTGATTCTACCTTGGTCATGGCCAAGCCCACAACAATACAACTGTATAGAACATGGGTGATACCAAGAACAAACAGGAAGCGGTGAAGCTGCTCAAGACCTTCATAGGAGACAAAAGGTTCACGTCCCTGTCAAATTGTTAATACCAAACATTTGTCCTTATTAGTAGAGTAGCAGAAAGAATCATTTTGTGTAATACGAAGATAGAAAACAATTTACCTCACCACATTGATGTGAGGGTTGATAAATAGCCTTGGGAGGAATATCAGTATGATTAGAGAGAATGGAGAAGCTTGACAAATGGATTGTCTCACTGGTAGCGTCATAATCTTGTTGAGAACAAAGGAAAAATTTACTACTGAAAAGGGATGAATTGACACAAATTTGAGAAATCTGCCTTGCACATTGTCCCAACAACAAAGAAATAAGGCCAAGCAGCATCAACTCTGTGTGAAGATACAAAAGAGAAAAAGGATATCAACTGGCCTATATAGATCAGAAGTATTATAATTGAGCATCGACTATGTTTGAATGGAATTGATCACCTTCCTTTATCTTCTCGACAGAAGCAAATAGAGCTTTTCTTCTAGTCTTTTTCAACCACTGCAGATGCATATGAAGACAAGCTGTGAGCTTAGTAAGAAAAGATAGGTGTTGGTGTAACAAGTCCAATATTGACAACTCTCTCACCCTTCCCAATCGGTAAATGGAGCGTTCGACAAACAAGCAAACAAAAACCATAACAGTGATGACTGTTGCCACTGACCAGGTTGGTGTTTCCTCCAATGACCTTCCGTCTTCCATATTACCTTCAATCAACATCCACCAAGTCGTGTTTTTGCGTTGACCCTATATTCAAACTAAAATATCACTGCAACCCCACAAACAAAGAAAAGGTTTGGGTCCCCAAATCCTTTCCTTTTTCCCAAAAAATAATACTCTCTCCGTCTCACCACCTTTTTTGCCTCAAATTTTTTTGACAAATCTTTAAAGGCTAAAAAAGTTAAATTGTTATAGTGATATTCTTTTTGAATTGATTAAAAAGGAAAGCATGTTATATAAAATGGGATAAAAGGAATATGTTCTAATCTAAAAATAAATTTAAAACTAAAAAAGACTAATCTCTACTATTTATGTGTTTTGACCTCTTAGGGGTCATTTGGATGGCAACGTGTTATAAGTAATTTTGGGATAAGTTATTTCATTCTATATATGAGATAAGTTTTTCATCACTAAGATAAAAATGGGTGGGATAAATAATTCAAAGACTATTTAATACTTCCAACTAAATATGGGATAAAATAATCATATATTTTATCCCGAGATTATAATACTTTATACCTCACATCAAACGTCCCCTAGGATATATAGGTTTTGTAAATTAAAAAAAATGAAAAATAGGTTTTTATAAATTTGAAAAAAAAAACAGAAAATTAGTAATTGAAAAAAAAATCAAAAGTAGTGTTGTACTCTAAAATGACTATTAGTTTCTACTTATACACTTAATAAAGCTTTAAAATTAAATTTGTTTTCAAAAATTAGGGTTCTTGATCTCATTGTTATTGTTCGACCTCTACTCTTTGGTATGTATATTTACTTTCTCATCTCCTTTTTTATTTTTCTAATTTATTTTTAAACGATATAATAATCTATTCAAAAATCAAAATTTGATTTTTATCTCTACTTCTAAAGGCTATTTCGTATATTGATAATAGAATATATTAAAATAATTATTGTTTTTTCAAAATTTTGAATTTTTCAAGGTTGGAATGAGTGTTTGTTATCGTTAGTTAGTTGTCATTAATTAATATACAATTAGATAGTTAATATAGATATGATATAGTGGGAAGAGACACACAGCTAGTAGCATATACTGTCAATTGTACATATATACAATCTCTCTGTACAGTGAAGAAGTTAAGACTTCTTCCCCAATTCATCAATACAATCTTCTTCTTCCTGCAATTCCTCTTCTTCATTCTCACATGCAATCTGTTAACATGGTATCAGAGCATTGATTCTTCAATTAGGGAGTGACGAAGTCTTTACCTTGTGAAGGACAGCTCGAAGCAATGGCAGACCCTGTTGCTGGTGCGATGAACCGTGAAACTGCGAATCGAGTTGAGACACTTGATCAGGTTGAGAGGAGAAGAAATCATCCATTGTATCTTCACAACTCGGACACTTCGGGGTGTGTTCTCACCATTGTGCAGCTCACAGGAATCGAGAATTACTCATTGTGGAGTCGATCGATGCTGATTAACCTCCGAGCTAAGAGTAAGTTAGGATTTGTGCTCGGGACCTGCAAGAGAACTGATTACACAGGAGAAATAGAAGAGCAATGGGAGAAATGTAATGCATTTGTCCTTGCTTGGATCATGAATACCGTGTCGAAGGAACTCCTAAGCAGCATCGTGTATGCATCAGATGCGGCAATGGTGTGGGCTGATCTAAAGGAGAGATTCGACAAGGTGGATGACTCTGGAGGTTATCAATTGTATAGGGAGATCTGCACAATTACTCAAGGTAATATGTCAGTCTCAGCTTATTTTTCCAAACTGAGAATGTTATGGGATGAATTTGATGCACTGGTCCCTCTGCCTTCATGTAGTTGTGATAAGTTTAGAACTTATATTGATGACCTAGCATGCCTGAGATTATTTGCTTTTCTAATGGGGTTGAATGAGGTGTATGCCCATGCTCGAAGTCAAATTCTGATGATAAGCCCTTTACCAAGTGTTGGTAAGGCTTATGTCATGATCATAGCAGATGAAGGCCAAAGGATGACTACCAGTTCACATGCAGGCAGTAACATGCAAGAGCAGATTGCTCTGTATGCAGGGAAAGGAAGTTTCCCTAGAAAATTTCAGGTTAGGAAGAAGAATTGGGATCAAACTTGTGATTATTGCAAGATTCAAGGCCATGTAAGAGAGGAGTGTTATAAATTGAATAGATATCCTCCTAATTGAAAGTTTAAGAAGAAGCCAGGAGGATCAGCACACTTGATGCAGGGTGGTAGACATCAAGATGTAGTGAATGCAGTCACTACCAAGAATGAGATGGATATGGGGGATGCCTTTGCTCCCATTGATTCTGTGATGAAAGGGAAGACTATTGATACTGGTCCAATCATGCACACACAGTCAACTTTCACTTTAAGCCAATATAGTAGAATTCTGCACCTGCTTGAAGAGGAAGAAGCAGGCACAAGTTCAAACAAGATGACAGACAACATGGCTAATGTTAGAACACACACTTTGGTACGTTAGACTAACTACGAATT
>DF358891.1:68251-79349 GCA_000787875.1 Solanum virginianum | reverse complement strand
GGATTTGATGTCGGTTAAGAGAAACTCCTAAGTGAATATTGATTGAGCATAATGTTTTTAAATTGAGTTTAATACTACTAATTCTATTTTTAAATGCATTATTTCTTTTAAATTTGAATATCTATTGAGTTGAGTTATGAGTTGAGGTGAGTGAGTTGAGCTTTACTTTCTAGAGCCATTTTACATACCAGTATATTCTATGTACTAACATCCATTTAGACCTGCATCATTTCATGATGCAAATACAAGTGATAGAGGACTTCAGCCCGCTCATCATTGAGGCCCAATTCAGTGCATTTCCAGAGTTTGTGAGCCCTTCCTACTTTCTGGAGGAGCCCTTTATTTTATGATTTTGATGTAATATTTTTATTTAATTCTTTGAATAGAGTATTCATGGCCTGTCATGGTACCATTTACATTATTGATTAGACGCTTCATAGACATTGAGTAAAGGATTTGTAGAGTTAATGGTTGATTGTTTAAGCTTATTAGGTTGACTTGTATTGAGTCTGTCTTGATTTTTAAGCCATCTTACATGCTAGTATATTCAATATACTGACATCCATTTAGGTCTACATCATTTCATGATGCTAATATAGGTGATAGATGCCTTTAGCAAACACATTATTGAAGACCTACTCCTTATTCCAGAGTTGGTGAGCCCTCGTTGCTATTCAGAGGAGCATTTTTTATTTTTTCTTGATTGGTAATATTTTCTTTGATGTATCGAGGGACTTGTCTTGGCACCTTCTACACTTGAATTAGAGGCTTCATAAATGTTGATTAGTTATAGTTGATTGATATTTACATTCCAACTCTTATTCATTGAAAGTTATTAATTTTATAACTTAGTTGTTTGGATACTGCCTAGCTTTAGTTGAGTATTTACTTCTGCTGATTGAATGCGTTGTGACGATGAGTCCATGTGGTTTGCTTGGGGAATTAATAATAATTCTTTAAGTGTCAGTCACACCAAGGGTACCCTCCCTAGGCACGACTGGTTTATATAACAAAATTGTGAGATTGAATTTATAAAAGTTATTGGGTTAATGAGTTTTTAATGAATTTACAAAAATGAGTTATTGGATTATTGATTCGATTTCAGTTTTTGGTAATGGTTCATTAGGTAACCAATAACCCATTAAAAGACTATAATAATTAACTACTTTATCCCTTTATAAATATTAAATATTAATAATTTAACATCACCTGTTAGTAAATCAATACTTATAAGATATGTATTTGCTTGGTTTCTAATGTATAACCATTTTGTTGGAAAGTATATTAGAATATGAGTTCATATATTTCATATTATTAAGTTTAGGTGCTCAATTAATTTTTTGTTTTACCATATCTCATCGTATTCCGTCAAATTATTAGAGAAGTCATATATTTATTTTACGAATATTTTCTTATTGGGTAAACCAAAAACTGAACCATTAAGGATCAAAAATCAATAAACTGAAAATCGATAAAATGTATCTTATTGATTTGTTATTGATTTAGTATATTTAAAAATAAAAAATCAACAAATCGAACCAATTATGAATATAATTTTTTTAAAAATATTGTAAGAATGTGGACGACTCATAATCTAACAAAAATTGATTTGAAGATGGGTTTATAATGAACCTCCAGGTCATTTCTATATTGCCGTGATTATTTTATTATTTAAGTATGTGCATATTGACCTCGGGGAATTTTTGACTTGTTGATACTGTTAGTTTGGTTGTTAGGAGAGTCAGTAGAGATTTATACAACTTTTCAAGTCATATGAAAGATTATAACTTTAAAATGAGTTTTTTTTTATAAAGTCCCAGTAAAAGGCCTTAGAGTGAAATTCTGATGGTTCCATCAACTTTGCAATAGCCAAATTAGACCGGGAGCATGTTCGGTGTAATTAAATTGAGTTTTGCAAATTTAACCACCGAAATGGGTCAATAGTTGACCTTAGTCAACACTCTCGAGGAACGTGCTAAAATAGGTATTTTGACAGTGAGGTTAGCTTCGAAACGTCGAGTTTGGTCTAGGATAAAATTTTGTTCGGTTCTCAAGGATGTTGGGTGTGTTTTGGCACCTTTGTTAGAGTTTGATATTGAGAAGTGGGACCCACATTGGGATAAAATGACCTCAGGTGGAAATTTCAACTATATTGTTGTGTTTGGAATGTCATTTCTGATCTGATTTCATATATATGCATTGTATTTTTTTGACTTTGGATGAGGAAAGAGCATCGAAATTATGTTTGAGCAATTGCTAAAAATGGAAACTGGCACCGATGTCGCCTAGCTAGAGGTTGCCACATGGCAGACGTAGTGGCATCATATAAAGCACCCATTTCTCAAAACTAACAAACAACTTTAATCCAGCGAATCTTGGGCTATGTTTATCGAATTTTAGCGATTTAGAAGGCTAAATTGTGTGAAATATCCTGAGGAACATCATAGGGACCTCGGATTTCAACTTTAGCATGCTTTTAAGGTAAAAATCAATGATTTTGCTATATGAATTATTGTACATTGTCGAAAATCTTAAGTTGTGATATCTCGGCCATTTCTTATCGAAATTTAGTGAAATTTGGGTCTAAACTATACTACTTTGAGACCTATGTTATGGTATATTCAAATTTTATTCATTTAATTATATTTTAGAGCAATTTCAATGAGAAGCTGCTATAGTACATTTTTTTGGTAAAATAATATCATCCAGTTTTTTGGCTATTTCTTGGTGTTTTGAGCCTCGTTTTGCTCTCAATTTTTGCTATAGACTCAGGGTGACGTAACAATTATGTTATGGGTGTTGGTTTTGTATTTTGGGCTTGCATCCCATTCCTTTCCTTTTTAGTCTAAGTGATGTAATTTTTATCGATTCTTGAGATTTTATAGTCAAATGACCTTGTGGTTCATGTTTTAATAGCAAAGAAGCATTAGAGATGATAAGGAAGGGAAAAACTTGGGTGGGTTGATCAAGAGCACGAGAAATCATCTTTGAGGTAGGCTAGGCATCTCTCTTTAGGCTGAGTTGAAATTTTTACAAGACTGAGCAGGAGTGCATAGAAATATATTACTTATGGGCTGACTTGTTGTGTCATGCCTCGGTCCTAGGGCCTAGATGTGACCAGTGAATGGGGAACCCAAAGGAACCCCAAATAAGCCTCATAACATATCATTACACATCCTTGGTTGCGAAAGCAATTAAAATGACAATAAGAGACAAACATAAACAAGGAGAATTGGGACTAAGGGAGTGAGAGAGAAAGAGGAAGTAATACTTAAATACCATAGATGAGTCAAGCTCAAGCATAATACACAACTTGTCCAACAACACCTCTAAAAATAGATACTTAGCGGGGGCTAAGACCAGCAACCGGGCTCACCCTCATAGTCAAAGTAGCAATAAAGGAGAGGGTATCAATACATAGCATAAGAAATATAGATCAACATCCCTGGAATGGAGGACTCACCAACTAGCTTGAGAGACAATCGTACTAGCCACATGGAGGAGGAGGAGGAATATGATAGAAATATAGATCAACATCCCTGGAATGGAGGACTCACCAACTAGCTTGAGAGACAATCGTACTAGCCACATGGAGGAGGAGGAGGATGGCCAAATGGTGCTCCATTTCCTACATAGTGATATCATGTAGGCATAAAGTATGTATTAGTACATTTGAATATACTAGGTATGTAGGATGCAATGCAACAAGGAGCTCCGGTTCCTACATAGTGATATCATGTAGGCATAGAGTATGCGTTAGTACATTTAAATATACTAAGTATGTAGGATGCAATACAACAAGAAATAAGCATCATGGACAAAATGCATAATCATAAGCAATGAATCGCATACTAACAATATGACATGTATTAGTGATACTTGGAAGTAAAATCATGCTTATATAGAACATAATACGAGTATAAGAAGTGACCAATATAGTGTAATCCAAGGCCTGCCACCTCCTTAGAGAGGTGCATGAGGTACAAACCCCTTCATGAGGTTGATAGAGTACAAACCCCCCAATAAGCTTGATAGGTACAAACCCTCAATAAGGTTGATGGGTACAAACCCCTAACAAGGTTGCACGGGCCTGCCACCTCTCAAGCGCCGCGATCGAGGTACAAACCCCTAAAAAAGGTTAGCCGGGCCTACAACCTCCCTAGATGAGGCTTGGTCATCCCCAATACTATTGAGATAATATTATGTATACACACACTCCTTTCATCATCTTGTACCTATATTCCTTTCATTATCATATACATACATTCATTTCATCATCATAAAGTTAATCATCTCATAAGACATGCGTTGGACCTTCAATTCCTCATGAAATCATAACTAGACATTTTATCAAATATTTATTGGGTGTGTAGTGCTAGTGTAAAATCGTGCAATTCAAGAGTTCAATCATGCTATAAAACCCAATGTAAAATAATTAATAGATACTTGGTAATACCTTCAAGCAATATACATCAAAACCGTTTATCAAATCTCATAATAGATCTTAGATTCATGGCCCAAAACATAATAAAGCAGTCACAATTTCATAACCCCAACATAATGTGTAGTGAATTTTATAATGAATATGACTCATGAGTAAATCAACTTTAAATCATGCAAATTAGAGTAAAAGGAAGGTTGGGCATCATGGGTGAAAGGAACCATAGCTTTTTGGAGAATCCTTGAAGAAGATTGGAGATTGAGACTTGAAGCTTGAGAGGAAATCCATAGATCCAGATGAGTTTTGAAACTTAAATTTAGGAGATAAAATATTGTCTAAGTGTTTGGGAGAGTATTTGGAAATGTCGTGGATGATATGAGGGTGAAATAAGGCTAAGTATAGGTATGTTCATGCATGGGAAGGCTTAGGCCCAAGACCGCAAAATACACTTAGGTGCGTCACGTCCCAAACATGGATTAACACTATTTTTTGTCAAACTTTAAAATCTGAACAAGAATATGAAGTTGAATTTTTTGAAATAAGACACGAATTTTGAGATATATGAAAATTACGATTCCGAGCATTTCTGAGGCATATTTTTAGGCACTTTTTTTTGGGGTTGTTACACTATGTATGTGTAGTACATGGCTCGTTATGCTCTACATGGGTAGTATATGATGATACAGGCTGGTAACCACTATATTAATGACTATATTAGTTGTAACTATGATATTAGCTGAGTCTTGACATTTTTGCACTGTGAAAAGGCCTAGCAAAGGCTAGCTTTGGGCTAATGACCTGTGAAAGGTAAGCATTCTATCTTAATTCTTGTCTATAGGGATGTGTAGCCTGGTGCTGCTAGGATATGCTGGTTGTGAGGCTGTTTAGTAATTGTATGTCATCTTGTAGACTTATTCTAGTATAAATATGATTTTGTTGGGCTTTGTTGTTCTGGATAATTATGATATGCCTATAACTATTCATGTTTACTCTGAGTACTTGTGGTTGCCTAGATTGTGGTATATGGGTTGATGATTGTTGCATACATGGTGTATATATGGCTGATTCTCCCGTTTGTGTATGATATATGCTGGAATGAGATGGAGATACTATATTGACAGCTTCATATGTTATGACTACTGTATTGGCTATATTTCGACACTGTTAGACTACAAAATGGCCTGGTAGGAGCGAGTTAGGGCTGAGAAATTGTTACAGGTATGAATACTGAGCTTAGTTCTTAACTACATGGGTGTGTGGCTTAATACCTCTGAGATATACTAGCTTGTGAGGCTGCATATGATTACATGCTATGTTATCCATTGGTTCTAGAACCTATATGTGATTCTGATGGCTTCATTTTTTCAGGATATTTGTGATACAGCTGTGACGGCCTATACTCACTTTAAGTACCTGAAGTTACCTATATTGTGGCATAATTGGTTGATTAAACACGATGTGGTGTTGCTCTATGGAATATATGATTCTATATATAGTTGTTATTTGTTTTGTACTTATTATCTTGGCTAGTCATGAGAGAAATATATTATGTTCTGGGAACTATTATGATTGTTTTCCTAAGGGAGCCTTGTGACATGTGATAATAGATACGTTACTATTGAGCCACTAATAGGTTAGAGATGAGAGTGTGATCCAGCTAGCAAGATATAGGTTATATTCTATGGGCTTCCTAGGGATATCTGTCACTGAGACACTATCTATTACAGTTAGTCCTGAGGACTGACACCCTGGTTAGAGATGGGTACATTATCAGTCAGTCGACACATAGTTGCCTTAGGTGATACCCTTTGTAGTAGTTAGGCTGCGATGTGATTTTAGGTAGGTGTCATGCTTCTGGTTGTCTGCTCTCTTGGGCCTTAGCTTAGGTTATACCGCTGCTGCCCTAGAGTTTCTATATTTGGAGCCATATTGTTATATTTTTAGATTAGGGCGTCACATACCAACATGATATATATTTCTAGATCGGGTGTCATGGACCAACACGATATATATTTCTGGATTCGTTGTCACATACCAACACAATATACATTTCTATATTAGGTGTCATGTATCGATACAATATATATTTCTAGATTGGATGTCACGTACCGATATGATATATATTATAGGGTCAGGTGTCACATCGTGACATGGTTTACATTCTTGGATCAGGTGATGCATACTATTATAGTTAAGGGAATTCAATCTCTTGGGGGATTCATCCCACCGTTATATATTTACGCACCAGTTTCAGGTGTAACGGTCTAACACACAATGATACTCTAGATTAGGTGTCATGTTCTGACACAGGACTAAGTTCACGAGCCGACATGGGATTATGCTAGTCTATAGGGGTTCCACCCAAGCACCATTTGACACATTGATTGTCCGTTGGTGTACCTTCTGGGCTTATGAGGATTTAGGGGGCATATATGCATTTATATTAGAGCCTTACACCTACGTATGATTCGACTACTTGACTATGTGATACTGATAGTTTAGGTTTCGTTGGTGTTCTGTCTGCTAGAGTGTGATATGTTACTTGATTCTGACTGTTGGAACACAATAATATTACTGTGACACTTATTATTAGCTAGACTTTGATTTGCTAGTTTTACTATAGCTCTCTACATATTTACGCATTTCGTATTGACCGTATTTCACTCAATTGGCCAATGATGCCTACTGGGTGCCTACTATCCGTGCTCACCCCTACTATTCTGCATCTACTCGTTGTACAGGTCCAGGTAAGAGCTGTGATCATTGACTTAGGGGCTTATTGATGCTTCAGGAAATCTTGGTGAGCATCAGTAGCTTTAGATCTTCTACAGTCTTCTTCTGTTCTTGGGTGTCTTTTGTATTCAGACACTAGCATTGTACATTATAGTTTTAATTTATATATGTAAGATCTTATTATGGTTATGTGTATGGTTATATATTTTCATTTTTGAGTCTATAGTAGCTTTGTGTAGATGACTTCTAGGTCTTGGGATAGGTTGCGGTTGGCTTGGTTTGTATGTTTGTTGATATTGTTATGCTTAACTAGTAGGACAAGTACCGCGAGTATTTGGTTGGCTTGCCTATAGATGGGATCTAACAGGCACCATCATGACCTGAAAGGTCGAGTCGTAATAAGTTGGTATCAGAGCTTAAGGTTCACTAGTCTCATCTATACAAAACTACCATCTAGTAGAGTCCTGCAGATGGGCGCGGAGACATTTGTGACTTATCTGTAGGAGGCTATGAATGTTTAGGAAACTTCTTTGTTGATTCCATTTATTTGATATTGTCAGTGGTCTATCAATTTCTTGGAATTTGATTTGGTTCATTCTTTTGTAGATATGTCATGTAGAGGTCAGACTCTGGGCAGGGGTAGGGCTACATCATTAGTCCCCAATGGGGAGAAACCTCCAGAGTTCGTCAAGCTGAGATAGGATGCCTGTGAGTTTTGACAGCTAGGATAGAGAGACAACAAGCATTGAGATTGTAGGAGCCTCAAAGATAGGCTTCGTGATTAGTTAATTATTTGGTTGTGACTGTGTACTATAATATGGAATATGTTATTGAGGCTAGGACTCTGTAATACCTCTATCTGTATGTTAGCTAATGATTAAATGTTATATGGGTTATGAATACTTCTGATAATGATTATAAAGGTGATAAGGTTACAACAGAGGTAAGCAAAGCATTGATGTTATTCGTATACATGTATTTGATTATTTAACTATTAGCTTGACTTGTTGGGCTTCTTGATGTTGATAAGTATGCGATACCTGACATGATTTTGAGTACTTGTCATTACTGTCGATTATACACTAATAGAGACTAAATGTAATCCTACACCATGTGATTTATACATATGTTCCTTCGACACTTGATTACTTGAATGGGTAGGCGGGTACTGGTAATATATTATATCTGAGACACTGGCTATCAGTTATACTTCATACTATACCTTGTAATTCTGTGGTGCTGATCTTGCTGTTGCAACTCCATTAATATACTGTCCGCCTGATTTTCTAGTGACTGGATTATGATCCTGATTGTGAGTTGAATGCTATACTTGGGGTCTTATTGGGTTGTCTATTGTTGGTTGGGATATTTATTGCGATTATCAGCTGAATTGCCTGTCGTGTTATCCTAGGGACTTTTTACAATTGTTAGCTGGCTTGGATATTGTTATCTAAATTCTTGGTTATACTTACCGGTAGGAATGTGGATCATTGTGCTGGGTTACCTAGTATTTGGGTTATGGTTCTACACTGTTATATTTATTGATTTTTTTACCGCTACTTGAGTATGGGTTTTGAGCCTTTTGTATCTAGGGCTACGCATTGGCATAGTGAGGGGATTCCTTTTTATTAGTGGGGGATCGAGTAAGGTTGATTAAATTGTTTTTTACTTAGCTTTGGTTGGGCATAACACTATATTTGCCTGTGACATATATACTTCTATATATAGATGTTAGTCATCGTGAACTTGTTGTCCGTCCCTAACACTGGGGCTTAGCTACTATAGTCTGAGATAGGTGATAGTTATGCTTGGTCGGGCTTTGTAACTCTTTCCTTTAGGTACGGTGTTGCTGGATCTCTAGATAGGCTAGTGAGTGGATGACTATTCCTATGCTTCGAGTCCTAGATGATGCTCTCCTTGCTCTAAGCTCTAGTGGCCACATCCGAGTGTCTGAGGCTTAGGTGGCACACCCCATAGTCTGATTTTCCAGTGTCCATGATTAGGATGTCGAGTTATGGATGCCAATTTTGAGGTTCAAGCACCTGTTGATTACACTTTGGGTTTGGGATCCTATCAGTTATTCTTTGGGTCTTTGGTCATGGGTTCTATTGATAATATCCTGGTATATTTACATAGTCGAGAGTAGCATGCCAGGATCTTCGGATGGTTTTGTAGACACTCAGAGAATATAAGTTATATGACATATTTTTTAAGTGTGAGTTCTAGCTTGAGTCTGTTACTTTTCTGGGGTACATACTATCCAAAGAGGGTGTTATGGTGGATTCGACTAAGATAGAGGCAATTCGTGACTAGCCTAAGCCTACTTCAGTAATAGAAATTCAGAGCTTTGTTGGATTGGCAGAGTACTACAAATGGTTTGTTGAGGGCTTCTCCACTATTGCTGCTCCATTAACTTAGTTGACTCGTCAGGGTGTGCTGGTTGTGTGGTTCGATGAGTGTGAGGCTAGTTTCCTAAGGATGAAAGAGTTGTTAACTACTTCTTCTACTCCAACTATTTTCACTGTGGCAGAGAGATCTTTGTTGTGTATAGTAATGCCTCCCACATAGGGTTAGGTTGTATATTGATGCAGCATGGTTGGGTTATTGCTTATGCTTCTTGTCAGTTACGGGCCCATGAGCATAAATACCCTATGCATGACTTAGAGTTAGTGACAGTAGTATTTTCACTCATGATCTAGAGACAGTACTTATATGGTATGCACTGTGACCTTTATATAGACCATCGGAGCTTAAAGTATATTATTACTCAACAAGATTTGAACTTCTGCCAAAGACGGTGGATGGAGTTGCGGGCAGAATGTGATCTTCCCATTTTATATCATTTAGACAAGGCAAATGTTGTAGTGTATGCCTTGAGTTAGAAGTCAATGAGTATGGACAGCCTAGCACACTTATCTACAGAGGAGCAACCCTTAGATTTGGACATTTAGTCCCTAGCTAATAGGTTCATCAGATTGGATATTTCTGACTCCAATCGGGTATTATATTATATCAGGGCTTAGTCTTCATTGGTTGATCTGATTTGGGCCAGGCAGTTCAGGGATGAGGCACTGGTAGGCCTTAAAGATAGAGCGATTCAGGGTGTAGGTGGTCAAACTACCATTTACTTGGATGGGATCCTCAGATTTGATGGTTGGTTGTGTGTTCCTAGAGTAGGGGATTTGATACAACTGATTATATGTGGGGCACATGACTCCATGTATTTTATTCACTCAGGTATGGTAAAGATGTACCGAGATTGAAAGCAACATTACTAGTGGGATGCTTCAAGGCCTACCCATTCTTGAGTGGAAGTGGGAGCGAGTGACTTGGACTTCGTGGTAGGCCTGCCTCATACTTTCAGAGGTCTAGATAGCATCTGGGTAATTGTAGACCGGTTGACTAAGTTGGCACATTTCCTCCATATTTGTTCTATGTTCATATTAAGCAGTAGGCCCTTATTTATCTTCAAGAGATAGTCCAATCGCATGGGGTACCAGTTTCAATTATATCTGATCGATGTACACAATTCACCTCCAGCTTCTGGAGGGTTTTTAGTGAGAGTTGGGCACCTGAGTTGATTTGAGTACAACATTTCATCTTAGACCGATGGCCAATCAGAGCATACTATTCAGGTTTTCGAGGATATGCTATAGGCCTATGTGTTAGAGTTTGGTAGTCAGTAGGATCATGTTTTTCCATTAGCCGAGTTTGCCTATAATAACAACTACCATACCAGTATTCAGATGGCTCTATTTGAGGCATTGTATGCATGGTTGGTGATGTCGTAGTTCGATTGAGTGGTTTGAGTCCACAGAGCCTGGTCCCTGTAGTATAGACTTACTACAGGATGCCTTAGCCAGGGTTTGGGATATCTAGGACAGGTTGAGAACAGCTTAAACTGAAAGCAGAGCTATGCCGACC
>DF358891.1:49179-64314 GCA_000787875.1 Solanum virginianum | reverse complement strand
GATGTAGAAGTTAAACCAAGAGACACCACCCCCAAATTCAATATACCGGAAAGGACATTCAATATCTCATTGGTCATCGAAAAAAACTCAATAAAAGTAACTTAGGCTCAACACCCCTAACTCTTATAAGATGATAAATGCAATCCCTTGGAGATCAATTGCACCCTAAAACAAGAGATGGACTTACCCCTTCACTACCACTCATAGACGGGTGATTAGGGAATTGGAATCTAACTCTACGGGCCCTACCATCAACGGAGACACAACATGCATGCAATCAATTTATTCCAAGTATAATCATGAGAAATTTACCAAATCTAATCCGACAAAGCCATAAGATAAGATCTAAATGCAACATGACTGCGAAATAATTTCCATAACCTTTCTAGCAACAAAAGGAAACTTCAACATACCAGTAGTAACATCCGGCGCCTCATCCACCCCTTGCCTTCTTTGAAGAACATAGAAGCGATTATGTCTTGGAGCACTTTCTTGATAAATATACCGACCTTGGGCCTCTTGATTCATATGACCACTTTGACCTTGAGGACGACCCTCTTTGCCCTTGTTTCGGAGATAAGGGCAATCAATAAGCTTGTAACCTTCCTTCCCACACCCATAACACGCTCTTGAATTCTTTTAGCATTTTTCGTAATGATGCCTTTCACATTGTGGGCATTTTGGAAAACTCATTCCACAATTGCCTCCTTGGAACCTTGGTCTATCCATTCCTTCCATAGCAAGCCTCTTGTTTGGAGCACTAGAAGACCCTGGGCCTTGAAACTCAATACCTTGTTGGAATCGATCATCCTCAAACCGAGCCCTCTTGGACTCTCCACTTCTATTCTGCACTAGAGGGTAAAGCATATAGCATAGATTATAACCCTACTAGTAGGCTTCACAATTGACAAGAGCATTTCTTTCTAAGCTTTCCACTCTCAAGTTATTAGGCATAAATCATGAGGTGGGATAAATCCATATTATTAATCAATATAGTAGACCAGCATTCTTCATTCACCAAGTCGGAGACACCTATAATGAACTTGTTCATCCTAGCCCTTGAGTCGGAAACCAAGTGAGGAGCATACTTAGAGAGTTGGTTGAACTTGAGGGCGTACTCCCTCACACTCATTAACCTTTGTCTTAAATTCATGAATTCTACCAATTTGGCTTCTCTAAGCTCAAGAGGAAAGAATCGATTAAGAAAGGTCATCTTGAACTCTTCCCATAGAACCACATTGTTGACTCCCTTCTCCTCTCTCTATTAATCGTGCCATGTTTTTGCTACCCCTTTGAGTTGGTAGCCACCAACTCCACCTTATCTTCTGATCTAACATCCATGAAGGCCAATACCTTATAAGTCTCATCAATAAACTCTTGTTGGTCTTCATCCACCCTTGTCCCATAGGACTCAAGTGGGCTCATCTTTATGAAGGCTCTCACCCGAGAAGCCAGTGTAGGAACATGAGGGGCTTGGGACCCTTGATTGGCTTGGTTGGCCACAACTTGTGCAAGTAAAGTGAGAGCCTCTCAAAGCTCTCCATTAGTTGGCTGTCCCTTGGGAGCATGGGCTCTTCTTCCTCTTGTGTTAGGCATGATTAACAAGCATGGCAAAGAACAATCATTAGGGGAGGAAAGCTTACTTCAACTTTATAGCATGACTTAGAATATGAAGAAGGGAAACAATTTCTAAAGCGTTCATAGCCTCCTACTCATAGTTGTGGTGCACAACACAACCATGAATAAGACTCTAATCGACGTGTGTTGGACTCCAAGGATCTAATAACCTAGTGCTCTGATACCATCTTTGTCATGACCTAAGCCTAGGGTCTAGACATGATCGACGAATGGGGAACCTGAAGATATCCCAAACAAGCCTCATAGCATATCAAAATCAAGGGGAATTAGGACTAAGGGTAAACTTCCTTATCATAACATCAAGAAACAAGAGAGTCAAGACGCACAACATAGATACATAGCATGTCCAATAACAACTCAAAACATAAATACTTAGCGGGGGCCAAGATAAGCAATCGGGCTCACCCTTGTAGTCAAGGTATACATAAAAGAAAGATAGTTTTAATACATAGAAAGAGATCATAAGTAACGTCCCCGAAATGGAGGACTCACCAACAAGGTTGAGTGAAACCGTACTTGCCACATAGGTGGAGATGCTCAAGCGAGGCTTTGGTTCCTACGATGTGATATCATGTAGGCATAAAGTATGTGTTAGTACATTGGAATGTACTAAGTATGTGGGATGCAATGAAACAAGAGATAGGCAACATAATCAAAATGCATAATCATGAGCAATAGATAACATAATAGCAATATGACATGTATGAACAATGCTTGTAGCAAAACATGCTTGAAAATAACCATGCTTACATAGCTCATTTAACATAATAAAGTGGCATGCTTAGATCATCCAAATACCTTGTACTATAGTGTGGGGAATATAGCATAGGTCATAACCCTTTCTAGCAGGTATTGGGTAGTAAATAATGGTAAAGAGATAGTATAGTTCATAACCTAGTTCATAACCCCAACATATAGACAAGAGATAATGAGTAACAAATAAGGGTAGGGAAGTAACATAGGCCATAACCCCTACATGTGTGGATATGAGGGTGAGACATACCACATAATTCATATCCCCTTCATATGAGTATATTGCATAACCCCAAATCATACACGAGGGTAAGGAGTACATCACAGTTCATAACCCCTACGATTTGAAATGAGTAGGTGAGTAACATATGCGAGTAAGGTAGTATAAGTCATAATCCCTACATTTGTATATATTGCATAGCCTCAAAATACACGAGGGTAAGGAGTACAATATAGTTCATAACCCCTATGTGTGGATATGAGTAAATAAGTAGCATTGATTCATACGTGAGGGTAAGCTGTTCAACATAGTTCATAACGCCTACATGTAGGAATTAGCCTTGCACTAGAGGGTAAAGCATATAGCATAGATTATAACCCTACTAGTAGGCTTCACAATTGACAAGAGCATAAACCTTAGCGTAAGAACCCAATAGCTCATCAGTAATTCCCAAGAACATAACAACATGAGAGCCCAACAATTCACTTGCAATACCATAGGAGCTTTACATGATTTATACATACATATATTCATTCCTTTCATAACCATATAGTCATTCAACTCATAAGACATGCATTAGATCATCAATTCCTCAAGAATCATAAATTAGACATTTTATCAAACACTTAGAGGGTGTGTAGTGCTAGTGTAAAACCATGCATTTCAAGAGTTTATCATGCTAGAAAATTTAATGTAAAACCATCAATAGATACTTGGTAACACCCTCAAGCAACATCAAAACCTTTCATCAAATGTAATGCTAGTGTAAAACCGTGTAATTCAAGAGTGAAATCATGCTAGAAAAATCAGTGTAAAGCCATCCATAAATACTTGGTAAAACCCTCAAACAATATACATCAAGACCCTTAATCAATTCTCAGAATAGATCTTAGATTCATAGCTCAAAATATAGTAAAACAGTCATAATTTCATAAATCCCAACATAGTGTACAATGATCTTTTGGGGAATGTTTAGAATGATATAAGGGTGAAAATGGCTAAGTATAGGTATATTCACATTTGGGGACACTTAAGCCCAAGATTTAAAAGCCTTGGACCGAAAGAAATATAACTAGGTATGATTTACACAGGTCTGTATCTGTTCCGCGATGCGGACCAATCGTGGAGGCTGAATTTACATATGTCTGTGATAGCGGTGCATCGTGGCACCATTGCGAACAGATACTGGATAAGCAAACTTGCGAAAATTGAAATTGCTAATCATTTTCTCTTAAATCGGGGTTAGACCTATTGCCCGCTAAAAATGACCTCCTGATCAAGAATATAAAGTGGAATTTTTGATATCGCGCACAGATTTTGAGATATATGGAAATTACAATTCTGGAGACTTCTGAGGCATATTTTCGGGCAATGTTTTGGGGTTGTTACATCAGTGTAGCCACCGATCGATCGAGGAGGCTACATGGGAGCATAAGAAAAACATTAGGGAGTAGTACCCCAACTTGATTGAGTCTACAAGTGTGCCTTTATCTCTACTTTCGCGAACAAAAGTTCTCTTAGTGAGGAATATTGTAATGATCCTCCATGTCATTTTTATATTTTTGTGATTATTTTATTATTTAAGTATGTCCATAGTGACCTCGGGCTATTTTTGACTTATTGATACTATTAGTTTGGTTGTTAGGGGAGTCGGTGAGATTTATACAACTTTTTGATTCAAACGGAAGATTATAATTATAAAATGTGTTTTTTTATAAAGTCCAAGTAAATGGCCATAGAGTGAAGTTATGATGGCTTCATCAACTTTGTAATAACCAAATTAGGCAAGGAGCATGTTCGGTGCAATTATATCTTGTTTTGCAAATTTAGCCGCTAGAACATGTCAATAGTTGACCTTAGTCATCACCCTCTGGAAATTTTCCCAAATGGGAATTTTGATAGTGCAATTAGCTTTGAAACATCAGGTTTGGTCTAGGATGACCTTTTCTTTGGGTCCCGAGGCTTCGAGGTGAGTTTTGGCCCCTTCATTAGATTTTGATATTGGAAAGTGGGACCCATATTAGGATAAAATGATCTCTGGTGGAAATTTTTACTATATTGTTGTGTTCGAAAGTTGTTTCCAATCAGATTTCATACATGGATTGTATTTTTTTAAATCCAAATGAGGCCGGAGAACCAAAATTCAGTTTAACCAGTTGTTGAAAATGGAAAGGCGGTGGCGACATGGCCCAGTCAGAGGCTGCCGCATGGCAGAGGCGATGGCATCATATAGAGCCCCCATTTCGTTAATATAACGAACAACTTTAAAATAGCGAATCTTTGCTTATTTTTATCGAAATTTCGTGATGCAAAAGGCTAAAATGTGCGAAATCTTGTGAGAAACGTCGTGAAGACCATAGATTTCAGCTTTGGCATGTTTTTTGAGGTAAAAATCACTGATTTTGCTGTACGTGTTATCATAGATTCTCAAAAATTTTGAATTGCAATATCTCGGCTATTTCGCATCGAAATTTAGTGAAATTTAGGTCTAAACTATACTACTTTTCGAGACTATATCATGGTATATTCTGATCCTATTAATTTGATTGTACTTTTGAGAAATTTGGCTGAGAAGCTGTTTTTTCCAATAAAAAATATCATTCAGTTTTATAACTATTTATTGGTGTTTTGAGCTTCATTTTGATCTCAATTTTCGGCTATAGACTCTAGGTGATGTAATGACATTTTACAAGGGTTGATTTTTTATTTCAAACATGGGCCTCATTTTTTCCCATTATAGTCATAAATGATGTAATTTTCCCCGATACTTGAGACTTTATCATAAAATCAGTCGTGTAGACCTTGTGGTTCATGTTTTGACAGCTGAGCAGTGTGGGAGATGATAAGGAAGGGAAACTTTCAGATGGATTGATCAAGAGAACAAGGAACCATCTTTCAGGTAGGCTAGGCTTCTCTAAACCATAGACTGAGTTGAAATATTTGCATGTTTGAGTGGGAGTGCATAGAAATGTATTATTTATGGGCTAAGTTATTGAGTATGTGTAGTGTACAGATGGTTGTGCTCTTTATGGGTAGTATATGATGATGTGGGTTGGTAATCACTGTATTAATGATTGTATTAGCTGTAACAATGATATTAGTTGAGTCTTGACACTGTTGTACTGCGAAAAGGCCTAGGAAAGGTTGAATTTTGGCTAATGCTGTGTGAAAGGTATGAATTCTAGCTTACTTCTTATATATGTAGATGTATACCCTGGTGCAATGGGATATGCTAGTCGTGATGTTGTTTACTAATTGTATGTCGTATTGTAGACTAATTCTAGTATAGATATGATTTTGCGGGGCTCAGTTGTTCCAGATAATTATGATATGCTTGTAACTGTTCATGTTTACTTTGAGTACTTGTGGTTGCCTAAATTGTGGTATATGGGAAGATGATTGTTGAGTACATTGTGTATATATTGTTGATTCTCCTATATTTGTAAGATACATGCAAGCCTGAGATGGCATTTACTATACTGATAGTTGCATTAATTATGACTACTATATTGGTTGTATTATGACACTTTCAGACTATGAGATGGCTTGGTAAGAGCTAGTTGGGGCTGAAAAAATGTGACAGGTATGTATGCTAAGCTTAGTTCTTGACTATGTGGGTGTGTGGTTTAATACCTCTGAGATATACTAGCTTATGAGCCTGATATTTGATTACATGTTATTTTATGCACTAGATCTAGCACTTATATGTGATTCTGCTGGCTCTGGTTATTCTGGATATATGTGATACAACTATGACTACCTATACTCACTTTGAGTACATATGATTACCTAGACTGTGGCATAATTGGTTGATAAAACATGATGTTGTATTGCTCTACCACATATATAATTTTGTATATCATTGTTATTAAATGCCCCACACTTGCCTAGGAATGCCCTCATAATTGTAATTCCCTTATATCTCAAATCAGGGATATTTAAACACCCCTCCACGTAGCTCAGAAAGACTCGATAATGCATTTTTTTAATATCTCAAAATCTATGCAAAATTTTGCAAATCCGACTTCATATTCTTGTTTGGAGGGAAAAATTGAGTGTGAGCATAAGTACCTACAAAGTATACATTGTTCGAGCCAAGAAAAATAATTTTTGGTGAAACTTTGCAAAAATAGTAGTTGTTCGCGATGCGGACTAGTTCAAAAATTTTTAAAAATTGTTCTTTTTTACTCCAAGGCAATTGAGTAATAACCCTATAGCTATATACACAAAAATCCCTCATTGTCTAGCCGTTTTGAGCTCTAAATACCAACACAAAACCTCTCAAAATCCTCTCTAATCTTCATCAAATTCTCCATTCGTTCTTAAGATTTTCAAGAAATATTGTTGGAATTCAAGGAAACCAAGTCAATCCCCAAGTCCTCCTTAAAATTCAAGTGCCCCAATCTCTTTCTGGATATAAGGATTTCACTCAAGCTTCAAGTCTCAATTTCAAAACTTCTTCAAGAAGCTCTCCAAAGTCAAGGTATAGGGGTTTCTTTCATACGTTCCTCTCACCCATGAAGCCCAAGCTTTCTTTTATCTAAAATTGTATGATTTGAAGTTGATTTACTCATGGGTCTTACTTATTATGAATTTTACTGCACACTATTTTGGGGTTTCATGAAAGTGTGATTGTTTTACCATGTTTTGAGCTATGAATCTAAGATCTATTGTGAGATTTGATGAAGGATTTTGATGTATATTGCTTGAAAGTGTTGGTTCGTTTTCCTAAGTGAGGAAGTGCATGAGCTATGAATCTAAGATCTATTGTGAGATTTGATGAAGGATTTTGATGTATATTGCTTGAAAGTGTTACCAAGTACCTATTGATGGTTTTACAATGAATTTTTTTAGTATAATTTGACTCTTGAATTGCATAGTTTTACACTAACATTACACACCCACCAAGTATTTGATAAAATACCTTTTTAAGGATTCTCTAGGTTTTAATGATCTATTAGTTGACTTATGATCTAAGTGATTCTATGATGATTATGAGATTACTAAAGAAATGTTTAACTCATGGAAATGTTGATGATATTGTAAAGTCGAGTTTAAGCCATTTCTTAAAGATTTCACCTCTTGTGACCCCTTTAGTATTATTGTTGATACAAGGGTAATGTTTGATGATAAACTATTCTTATATTTGAAGTTGGGCTCGCCATTAGAGGTCAAGGATGTTTTAGAGCTACTAGTGTCATGATTCTATGTTTCTTATAAGTTACTAAAGTATGATTATTATAAGTATTCTATGGGATTAGACTTAGCACCGATGGATGGAGGGTTTGCTCTCTTTCCTTGAACTATGTGCAACCATAGGACTATGTTATACCCTTGCAATACTAGTGCAACTTAGCACCAATGGATGGAGGGTTTGCTCTCTTTCCTTGAACTATGTGCAACCATAGGACTATGTTATACCCTTGCAATACTAGTGCATCCACTTAGTACACTTTCTCTTAAGGTTCTTCCCGAAATTGAGTCGTGTTCCCGTAAGGTGAAGTTCTAAATGAAAATCCTTTCTGAAATTGGGTCATTTTCCCGTAAGGAAGGTTACTTCATACGAAATAGGGTCATGTTCCCATAAGTTTGAAGTATGGTTTACCTTGGCAAGTAGACCACCTCTTTACTGGTCAGGGGTAATCATCGGTATTTCAAGTTGTAGCTCGCTTGGTATTATTCTATATGGGTTGAAGTCTCTTTCCACACTTATGTACTATGTTCTATGCAATTGGAATGATTTACAAACATGTTTTACTTCAAGCATTTATCATGCATCCCATATTGTCACTATGCAAATCCATCACTTATAATTATGCATTTAGATTATGAGGCCTATCTTTTGTTGGATTGCATCCCACATACTTAGTACATTCAAATGTACTAACGTATACTCTATGCCTACATAATGTCACCATGTAGGAACCAGTGCCCCTATTGATTCTGCTCCTCGTGGCTATACGGATTGTTCGAGTTGGCATTTGATGAGTCCTCATGTCTGGGGACAATATCTATCTTCTCTCATGCTTATGTTTTGATTATGTCTTGTATATTTGGATTACCTATTGTCATTGCTATGAGGGTGAGTCTGGTTGCTTGTCTTGGCCCCCACTAAGTATCTATGTTTAGAGGTGTTGTTGGACAAGTTATATATTATGCTTGGGCTTGACTCATCTATGATATTTATGTATTACTTCCTCTTTTTCTCTCGCCCCTTAGTCCTAATTCCCCCTATTTATGTTGCCTTTCATTGTCATTTTTAATTGCTTTCGCAACTAAGGATGTATAATGATATGCTATGAGGCCTGTTTGGGGTTCCTTTGGGTTCCCCATTCGCTGGTCATATCTAGGCCCTAGGCTTGGGTCGTGACAAAGATGGTACCAGAGTACTAGGTTGTTAGATCCTCGAAGTCTAACACACCATGTCGATTAGAGTCTTATTCATTGTTGTGTTGCGCACCACAACTATGAGTAGGAGGCTGTGAGACGTTTTTTGGAAATATTTTCCTCTTCATATTCTAAGTCATCCTATAGAGTTGGAGTAAGTTTTCCCCCCTAACGATTGTTCTTTGTTCTTTTAGTTAATCGTGTCACTTCAAAGAGGAAGGCGAAGGAAGGTAAGTTGAAGGTTTTGATTTTTGATGGATCCCAGTTTTACTATTACTTTCATTATTACTTTTGGTTGCTAGTGGACTTCTTGTGTGTCCCGAGTTATTATATGAACCTTTGGTGTCTATTTTTTGTTGAGTGTGTTGTTGTTAGAAGGTTCATAGGTTTTGATTCGGGTTAGTATTGCATTAAGTCTTGCCTTGTGGCTTGTTGGAGTAGATGTGGTGGATTTGATGTCATACATGGGATGGAATAGTTGCATGTGTGTTGTGTCTTCATGGATGGTATGACCCATAGAGTTAGATCCTGATTCCCTATTGAGCCTGTCTTCGAGTGGGAGGTTGTCAAGTGGTAGCAAAGGAGGTAGGTCCATTTCTTACTCGTATAGTTAGATCATGATTCCCCAATGAGCTCGTCTTTGAGTGGGAGGTTGTCAAGTGGTAGCAAAAGAGGTAGGTCCATTTCTTGTCTTAAGGTACAATTGATCCCTAAGGGTTGCATTCATCATCTTGAGAGAGTTAAGGGTGTTGAACTTAAGGTATTTTCTATTGAGATGTTTCAGGTTATCAATGAGTTCTTGAGAGTCTTTTCTGATATCTTGAATTAGGGGTAGTGTCTTTTGGTTTGACTAGTGTACCGGCTATGCCTATAACTCTCATCAATAAGATCTTAAGTCCTTGCTCTATTAGGTTTATGGTGGTTTTGGTATGATGGTTCGTTTTCCTAAGTGAGGAAGTGCATGTGAGTCGTTTGAGGGTAGTACTACAAAGTTTAAGAAAGAAAGATGGATGCTAAATAGGAAAAATGGGAGTTTGGGTTGTAAGAGGTTGCTTTCCTAGGTCGTGTAGTACCGAGTGATGGTATTAAGGTGGACCTTAGAAAGACGAAGGTGATTAGATATTAGCCTAGACCTTGACTTCATCGGATATTAGTAGCTTCTTGGACTTAGTGGGCTATCGGAGTTTGTGAATATATTCCCTTCTATTGCTTCTCCTATGAGTTAGATGACCCTAAGTAAGGCCAATGTTGTGATCGATGTTTTGAGTTGGGTAATTTGATAGGTATGAGAGTTGCTATTTCTTGTGTTATTCCTTTGTGCTAATAGGATTCATATATGTGTCCCAGAGGGTTATGTGAGTCTATTATGGCTCGGAGGGGTTTATAAGGGTTGCCCTATTTGCATGAGGTGTTGTTTAGTGGTCTTGTTGAGTTTGGCATGGTGGGTGAGGAGGTCTTGGGATGGATCGGTTACATGCATATCATGTTTTCAATAAGTGTAGAACCTATAAGGTTGTAATATGATGGTTAAGGATGGTCAACTACGATGGATTAGTCACTTCTCTAAGATTGATCTTTGGTTCGGGTTTTGTTCCTAAGTGAGGATGAGGGTAGGTTATATTCCTAAGTGTCTTTCCGAACTAAGGATGAGCATTTGAGTATTGATGGAGTTGTTTGGTTGTCTTATGCATTGGCTATGTTTATGGATTTCATGAATAAGGTCTTAAAACCTTACATTGACATATTGATGGTGGTCCCTAGTGGTTGTGCATTGATTTAACTGGAGCTTGGGAATCATTTGGGGGTAGTGTTGCAAGTCTTGGATGATGAAGGGTTGTTCGCTAAATATGATAGTTGTGATTAGAAGATAACAAGAACTTGGTTAGAACTCCTTAAGGATTATGATATGAGTGTGCATTAATTTCCCTGGCAAGGCTTATGTTGTGGTCGGTGCTCTAACTAGCCTAACATGTGTTGATAATTGTGGCAAAGAGGTGACTAGAGAGGTCCATTGGTTGGCTAAGTTTGGGAGTTAAGTTTATAGTATCTCAAGGGGCATATAATGATTTCACATCTTGTGAGCCCTTTAATGTTGATGTTGATTCAAGGGTAATATTTGATGAGTAACTATTCTTATGTTTAGTTGAGCATGGTGGTGTAGTATTCTTGATGGTTCCAAATCTTCTTTGGTTGGAGAGATTAGATTAAGCAAGGCCTTGATTCCATCTTATTAGGGTTGAATGTTGCACCACAACTATGAGTAGGAGGCTGTGAGACGTTTTTTGGAAATATTTTCCTCTTCATATTCTAAGTCGTAAGGTAAAGTTCTTAATGAAGGTGAAAAGATGATAGAGTGGAGGTTGTCTCCCAAGGGGGAGATGGTGGTTTATGGTACCAAGTGGAGTAGGTAGGTTTAAGGTTGACAATTGAGTTTAGGATTGTGAGCCCTTATAGGATGTAGAGTAGGGTTGGTAAGGTTTCTTAAGGATTGGAATTACCTAAGGTTTGTCTGCTTTTTCATGCTTTTAGGTTGAAGGGATATGGTGGTGACTCTAGTGCTATAGAACCCGTAAGATTGTGGGTGTTGTGGAGGATTAGTTGCCTTAGGAAGAGGTTCCGGTGGAGGTATTGGATGGAAGGGTTGAAGAAGTTGATTGGTAAGGGTATAGTGTTCGTCAAGGCGCTTTGGAAGAATTATCAAGTCGAAAGTGTCTCTCGGGGAGCTGGAGTGGGCATGGAAAAGCGATATTGGTACCTCTTTCATTCTATTCAAGCTTATGATAACATGTTCAACCCCTTCATGTGATTTCAAGTCTTATGCTTCCGCCTTTGAAGTATGGTTTACCTTGGCAAGTAGACCACCTCTTTACTGGTCAGGGGTAATCATCGGTATTTCAAGTTGTAGCTCGCTTGGTATTATTCTATATGGGTTGAAGTCTCTTTCCACACTTATGTACTATGTTCTATGCAATTGGAATGATTTACAAACATGTTTTACTTCAAGCATTTATCATGCATTCCGCCCCTATGTCATTTGCATGCATCCATGTTTATTTTGACAAGTTAATGACGATTTTTGACACTTATGTGGAGATTTTAAAAATGATGTTTTAAATGTATTGTTGCATTCTTGTTGGGGCTGATTTGTTCATAATTACTCTTATTATGTACGTTTCATCGATATTCGGGGACAAATATTCCAAAGGGGGAGATATATCAACGCCCCACACTTGCCTAGGAATGCCCTCATAATCATATTTCCCTTATATCTCAAATTGGGGATATTTAAACACCCCTTCACATATCTCGAAAAGACCCTATGATGCATTTTTTTTCAATATCTCATAATCCATGTAGAATATTGTAAATCTGACTTCATATTCTTGTTCAGAGGTCAAAATTGAATGAGAAAATGAGTACCTACAAGGTATACTTCATCGGTGCCAAGAAAAATAATTTATAGTGAAACTTCGCAAAAATAGTAGCTGTCCGAGACGTGGACCTGACGCGAACTAGTTCAAAAATTTCCAAAAATTGTTCTTTTTAACTCCAGGGCAATTGAGTAATAACCCTATACCTATATACAGGAAACCCCTCATTGTCTAGCTGTTTTGAGCCCTAAAAACCAACCAAAAACATCCCAAAATCTTCTCTAATCTTTATCAAATTCTCCATTCATTCTCAAGGTTTTCAACAAGTCTTGTTGGAATTCAAGGAAAGCAAGTCAAGCCCCAAGTTCTCCTCAAGATTCAAGTGTTCCAATCTCTTTTTGGATCTAAAGATTTCATTCAAGCTTCAAGCCTCCATTTCAAATCTTCTTCAAAAAGCTCTCCAAAGTCAAGGTATGTGGGTTTATTCATGGGTTTTTTTCACCCATCATGCCCAAGCTTTCTTTTACCTAAAATTGCATCATTTGAAGTTGATTTACTCATGGGTCTTACTTATTATGAACTTCATTGTACACTTGTTGGGGTTTCATGAAAGTGTGATTGTTTTAGCATGTTTTGAGTTGTGAATCTAAGATCTATTGTGAGATTTGATGAAGGATTTTGATGTATATTGCTTAAGGGTGTAACCAAGTTCCTATTGATGGATTACAATGAATTTTCTAGCATAATTTTACTCTTGAATTGCATGATTTTATACTAGCATTACACACCCGTCAAGTGTTTGATAAAATATCTTTTTAAGGATTCTTTAGGTTTTGATGATCTATTGGTTGATTTATGATCCAAGTGACTCTATGATGATTATGATCTTTGTAAAGATATGTTTAAACTCATGGAAATGTTGATGATTTTGTAAAGTTGGGGTTAAGCCCTTTCTTAAAGATTTCACATCTTGTGAGCCCTTTAATGTTGATGTTGATTCAAGGGTAATATTTGATGAGTAACTATTCTTATGTTTAAAGTTAGGCTCACCATTAGAGGTCAAGGATGTTTTAGAGCTACTCGTGTCATGATTCTATATTTCTCACAAGCTACTACGATTATTATATGTATTCTGTGGGATTAGACTTAACACCGATGGATGGAGGGTTTGCTCTCTTTCCTTGAACTATGTGCAACCATAGGACTATGTTATACCCTTGCAATACTAGTGCATTATATATGTAGGAGATTATTCTGGTCATCTGTTTTCCTTGAACTATGTGCAACCATAGGACTATGTTATACCCTTGCAATACTAGTGCATCTACTTAGTACACTTTCTCTTGAGGTTCTTCCCAAAATTGGGTCGTGTTCCCGTAAGGTAAAGTTCTTAATGAAATCCTTTCCAAAATTGGGTCATGTCCCCATAAGGAAGGTTATTTGATACAAAATAGGGTCATGTTCCCATAAGTTTGAAGTATGGTTTACCTTGGCAAGTAGACCACCACTTTACTGGTGAAAGGTAATCATCGGTATTCCAAGTTGTAGCTCGCTTGGTCTTATTCTATGTCAGTTGAAGTCTTTTCCCACACTTATGTACTATGTTGTGTGCAATTGGAATGATTTACAAACATGTTTTACTTCAAGCATTTATCATGCATGCCATATTGTCACTATGCGAATCTATTGCTTATAATTATGCATTTAGATTATGATGCCTATCTCTTGTTGCATTGTATCCCACACACTTAGTATATCAAAATGTACTAACGCATACTCTATGCCTACATGATGTCACCATGTTGGAACCGGTGCCCCTATTAATTCTTCTCCTCGTGGCTAGACGGATTGTTCAAGTTAGCATTTGGTGAGTCCTCATATGTGGGAATAATATCTATCATCTCTCATGATTATATTTTTATTATGTCTTGTATATTTGGATTATCTATTGTCCTTTCTCTGAGGGTGAGCATGGTTGCTTGTGTTAGCCCCCGCTAAGTATTTATGTTTAGAGGTGTTGTTGGACAAGTTGTGTATTATGCTTGAGCTTGACTCATCTATGATATTTAAGTATTACTTCCTCTTTCTCTGTTTCTCCCTTAGTCCCAATTTCCCTTATTTATTATTGTCATTTTTAACTGCTTTCGCGACCAAGGATAAGTAATGGTATGGTATGAGGCTTATTTGGGGTTCCGTCGGGTTCCCCATTTGCCGATCATGTCTAGGCCCTAGGCTTGGGTCATGACATATTATCTGTTATCTACTTATTATCATGGCTAGTGAGTTAAGAAATATATTATTTTCTGGGAACTGCTATGATTATACTCCTAACGAAGCCTTGTAACCTATGTTATGAGATACGATACTATTGAGCCACCAACAGGTTAGAGATGAGAGTGTGACCTTGTTAGCGAGATGTAGGCAATATCCCACGAGCTTCCAGGGACTATCAGTGACCGAGAAACTATCTATGTTGGTTAATCCTGAGGACTGGCACCCTAGTTAGAGATGGGTACTTTGTTAGTGAGCTGGAAGATAGTTGCTTTAGGTTATACCCTTGGTAGCAGCTGGGCTACGAGGTGATTTTGTATAGATGCCACACTTCTAGTTGTCTATCCTCTTGGTCCTTAGCGTAGGTTATACCAATGTTTTTTTAGAGTTGCTATATGTGGAGCCACATTGTTACATTTTTGGATTAGGTGTCACGTACTGACACGATATATATTTCTAAATCGAGTGTTATGTACCAACACGATATATATGTCT
>DF358891.1:6559-49105 GCA_000787875.1 Solanum virginianum | reverse complement strand
ATATGTCTGGATCGGGTGTCATGTACTAACACACTATATATTTTTGGATCAAGTGTCATATACTAACATTATATATATTTCTAGATTGAGTGTCACATATCGACAAGATATACATTATAGGATCGCGTGTCACATCCTGATATGGTATACATTCCACGATCAGGTCACGCATACCATCATGATTAAGGGGATTCATTCTCCCAAATGGGATTCATCCCATTGTTATATATTTAGGTTACAGGGTCTGGTGTCACGGCTTGACACATTATGATACTCTGGATTGGGTGTCATGTTTTGACACAGGACCAGGTTCAGCTGCCATGAGCCTGAAGGAGATTATACTATTTTACAAGGATTCCACCCAAGCACCATTTGACACCTTGATTGTGCATAGGTCTATCATCTAGCTTATAGTATCTCAAGGGGCATATAATCATAGATATTGGGGTCGTACACCCATGTACAGTCTGACTCCTTAACTATGTGTACTGAGAGTTCAATTTTCGCGGGTGTTGTTTGAGCTACAGTGTGATATGTTACTTGATTCTGACTGTTAGGACATGATAATATTATTGTGACACTTATTGTTAGCAAGATTCTGATTTACGAGTTTTCATGTAGTTCCCTACATATTTGTGCATTCTGTATTTACCATATTTCACTCAGTCAGCCGATGATAAATTCTGGGTGCTTGTTATCAGTACTCATCCCTACTTTTCTACATCTACTCGTGGTATAAGTCCAGGTACGGGCCGTGGCCATTGACTTAGCGACTTATTGACGCTTTAGAGGACCTTGGTGAGCATCAATAACTTTAGATCATCTACAGTCTCCTTCTGCTCTTGTGTCGTCTTTTGTATTCAAACACTAGCCTTGCATATTATCGTTTTAGCTTATATATGTAGGAGATTATTCTGGTCATCTGTATGGTTATGTATATTTTTATCTTTGAGTGTATAGTAGCTCTATGCAGATGATTTCCATGTCCTGAGATTGGTTTTGGTTGGCTTGGTTTGTATGTTGTTTGCAATCGTTATGCTTAGCTAGTAGGATAGATACAACGAGTATTTGGTTGGCTTGCTTGTAAGTGAGATCTAACAGGCATGATCATGACATGAAAGGTCAGGTCGTGACATTTGTGGTTTGATTTTTAATGGAAGAGGGATATTTTATATAATAATTTTAAAATTTTAACGAAGGGGTACGTTTTAGTCGAAAACAAATGAAGGGCCACATTTCTAATAGTGAATGGGTATTTTTAGCCCTTTTTCATTTCTGTTAAGAGGAGGGATATTTTTGAACTAGAAATTTAACAAAGGGGTATTTTTTAGCCAAAATGTAACAAATGGATATTTTTCTCTATTTTAAATATTTCTGTGGTATTTTTGATCCTTTCTCCTAAATAAAATAGATAGTATACCTATGAAGTATGTTATCGATGGGACAAGTTAGTGCATAAAACTAACTTTAAAGTCTTATACATGTTAATTTACTAACACATCAATAGTATCCAGAGCATCTCATCTCTAATTGAGTAATTGTATTTTGCTATACCCTAATTAATCTTGAGTGATTATTTATCTACTTAATTTTTAAGTATTTTAAGTATTTAAAATTGTATTTTAAATATTTCTGTGGTATTTATCTACTTAATTTTTTTAAAAAACATGGTCTTAATTTGTAGAAAATAATTTCTTAGAACAAGCAAGATTAATTTTTATGAGGTGAGAAATTTGTATATATGAACATTAATTTGAATGCACAAACAATTCATACTTAAGATTTTCCCTTACATACTTTGAAAAAAAAAACAGATGTAATATGGTAAGAATATGAAGCAATAAAAATTCCGGGTCTTGTTTTATTTTGATAGAATTTTCTCAATATTGTTGAGCCCATCTAGAACAAAAAAGAATCAATTTCTCCCTTGTCATTAATGGAGCTTGATTTTCAATTTTTTTTCCCAAATATCCAAATAAAAAACAACACATTCATTTTTTCACAACTGAAATCACATATTTGAATTTGTGTATTAAGATGACTTTCCATTTGAAATTATAGCATCATGATCATTTTTAGCTTCTTTCTACTTCTTGTTTTGTGGTGGAACTCGACTGCCTCTTGATGTTATTTTCGCTCTCATATGCGGCGGATTTGAAGAATCAGGAATGTATCTATACAAGTGAGTTTTAGAGAAGGTTTTTGGATTATTTCAATTGCAACATTGTTCTTATTTTTGTGTATGAATGTAGGGTCGGCACATCTTTTTCTTCTGCTTTTGCTTCTAATATGGCTTCTTAAGAAGCTCATTAATAGGTAAAATTTCTCCGTTCGATTAGGAATTGAAATGGGTTAGTGTGAATCCATTTTTTCTTGTTTTTCTTTACGCATTTGGTGTCTGAGACCAAATTAAATGTATTATGGGTTGAATTTAATTGAGAAATTTGTTTTAAATAGGTAATTTGACTCGAAAATGGAAATTTTAGATTGATTTGTCCAAAATCATTAGTCTGGAGGGTACAAATGATAAGTTTGTAGACAGTAGGGGTATAAATAACTTGATATTAATGATAAAAGTAAAGTCAACTAATAAATTAAAGTTGATGGGTATTTTTGACCCTTCTTAAATAATTCTTGAAAAAGTAGTTTGTTGGTCAAAGCTTAGCTATTAGTAGGGGTGTCAAAAGAATATGAAAACTGACCAAACCGACCAAACCAAACCATACCGAACCAAATTTATCATTTTCTTAATAAAATATTAGACTTTTATTTAAGTCTATAACTGTCCCAAATAATTGGGATGGTCTTTTTAATTTATAAAAGAACCCAAAAAATTTTCGAACCTAACTGAATAACCTTATATGTATGTAAATATATTTTATACATTAACATGTTAAATTTAATATATAAATATATTTTATAAAAAAATTTAAATATAAATATAACCTAGCCCTAGGCCTCTAGGTGATTGAACTATTTTATGTCTTTGCCCTTTAATTAGGTTTTAATTAAGTAAGCTTCAAATTAAAAGATATCATAATAGAAATTTCATCAAGCAATATAACGCAATCTATGCAAATATTCTTATATAAGGTTTTAGATCAAATAATATGAAAAAAAAAGATTTTACATTCTTGCATCAAATAATATGGCAACAAGATTTAGATCAAATAATATAGTAATTTAAAGTGTTTCTTTAAAAATATATTTGCTTAAAAAATATTTTAATAGTAGTGTATTTGGAAGTGAAATTTTTGAAATAAAAAGAATAAAAAATTAATCGAATTGTACATATACCAAAGAGAAATCAATATAACTGGATGGTTTTACAAAATTTAATTTTTCTTATACATTAGAAGATACCCAAAATTATGAGTATGGCCAAGTGGGTCACTACCAAAGAAAATGTCCAATGTGGTCTAGCAAGGTCCAATCTTTTGCACTACCATCGATTTTAAAGAATCATAGGGCTGCTAATCTGGCACAAGTGGGAGGTACAAACCGTTTGTATGCCTTGGGTAGTCACTAGGACCAAGAGAACTCACCAGCAATTGTCACGGGTATGATTTGAGTCCTTATCCTTGATTGTTATTTTTTGATGAATTCTAGTGCCACCTTATCATTTATGTCTTCGATGTGGCTAGTAGAGTTTATGGAACTCCTAAGTGTCTTCTTGAACCTTTTAGTGCATCCATTTCTTTTGGTGAGTCTATCTTAGCTGAGAGAGTTTATATAGATTGTACTAAGTCTATTTATCATAAGGATACCATAACTGGCTTAATTGAGTTAGACATGGTTGATTTTGATGTGATTCTGGGAATAGACTAGCTTTATGCTTATTATACTTTTATTGGTTGTAGGAATCGAATTGTTACATTCAAATTTTCAAGCCTGTCACAGAGTGGCAAGGTAATCCTATTGTGCCTAAGGGTAAATTCATCTCCCACCTTAGGGATAGAAATTTGGTCTCTAAAGAGTGTATTTATCATATCATTAAAGTAAAAGATGATAGTGTTGAGTCTCCTACTCTTTTGTCAGTCTCGATTGTGAATGAGTTTCCTGAAGTGTTTCTTGAGGATTTTCCTAGAGTCCTTCCTGATGTGTAGATTGACTTTAGGATTGATGTTCTTCCTGATACTCTACCTACTCTATTCCACGTTATGGAATAACTCCTACTGATGAGTTGAAAGAATTGAAAGAGCAATTTAAAGATTTGCTAGATGAGGACTTTATTAGGCTGAGTGTTTCTCCTTGGGATGCTCCTATCCTATTCATGCAAGAAAAAGATGTGTCTTATAGAATATGCATTGATTATAGACAATAGAATATTGCCACCATAAAGAATAAGTATCCTCTTCCCAAGATAGATGATTTGTTTGATCAACTTTAAGGTGCTTCTTGTTTCTCAAAGATAGACCGCAGATTAGGTTACCATAAGTTGAAGGTGAGAGAATGTGATATCTCAAAAATAACCTTTAGGACCCGTTATAGCCATTTTGAGTTCTTAATCATGTCCTTTGGGTTAACTAATACACATGTAGCCTTTATGGATCTCATGAAAAATGTGTTTTAGCCACATCTTAATGTATTTGTGATTGTATTTATTGATGGTATTGTAGTCTACTCCAAGAATGAGGAGTAGCATGCTTATCATCTCAGAGTTGTACTTCAAACTCTTAAGGACAGAGAATTGCAGGCAAAGTTCTCCAAATATGAGTTATGGCTGCATCAGTGGCTTTGTTGGGCCATATAGTATCAGGAGCTGGTATTCAGGTTGTTATCAAAACAATTGAGGTAGTGAAGAATTAGCTTAGAACTATATCTCCAACTGATATAAGGAGCTTCTTGGGTTTGGCTAGCTATTATCATAGATTTATAGAGGGATTTTTATCTATATCATCACCTTTGACTAAGCTAACCTAAAATAAGGCTAAGTTCCAATACTCTGACGCTTATGAGAGGAGCTTTCAGGAATTGAAGACCAGATTGACTACTGCATCAATTTTAACCTTGCCTGATGGAACAAAAGATTTTGTGATATATTGTGATGCATTTAGAGTTGGATTGGGCTGTGTATTGATGTAAAGGGGAAAAGTGATAGCTTATGCTTGTGGACAGCTTAAGAGTTTTTAGAGGAATTATCCAACTCATGATCTTCAGTTGGTAGCTATAGTATTTTCTCTCAAGATATGGTGCCACTACTTATATAGAGTGCATGTAGATGTATTCAAAGACCATAAGAGCCTTCAATTTGTATTCAATTAGAAAGAGCTCAACATGAGACAGAGGAGATGACTAAAGTTGCTCAAGAATTATGACATGAGTAAAGCTAATGTGGTTCTTGATGCTCTTAGTAGGTTATCTATAGATAGTACAACCCACGTGGAGAAGGGTAAGAAATATTTGGCTAAGGAAGTGAATTAATTAGTGTGATTGGGAGTTTACCTTGAAAAGTCCAACGAAGGAGGAGTTAATGTTCAAAATGGGTCTACATTATCTCTAGTGGCAGAGGTGAAAGAGAAGCAAGACCAAGATCCTATCGTACTATAATTGAACGAAGTAGTTCATAAACAGAAAGTGATGGTTATCTTCAAAGTGGGAGGTGGGATGCTGAGATACCAAAGTATATTATATGTGTTCCAAATGTTGATGGTGTTTGAAATAGAATTATGGTTGTAGCTCACTGTTTTAGGTATTCAATTTGTCTTGGCTTTATGAAGATGTTCCATGACTTGAGAGAAGTCTATTGGTGGAGTGGAATGAAGAAGGATATTGTTGGATTTGTTCCAAGTGCCCCAATTGTTAATAAGTTAAAGTTGAGCATCAAAGGCCATGTGGGTTGGCCTAGAACTTTGAGATTCCTCAATGAAAGTGGGAGATTATCAATATGGAGTTTAGTACATCTTTGCTAAGGTCCCGAAAATAGCATGATTTGATTTGGGAGATTATGGATATAATGACCAAATTAGCTCACTTCTTGGCAGTTAAGACAACTGACACTACTAAGGATTATGTCAGATTGTATATCCATGATATTGTGAGGTTGCATATGGTTCCCTTGTGTATCATCTCGAATATAGAGTCCCAATTCACATCCTAACTTTGGAGAGATTTTCAAAAATGATTAGGTTCAAAGGTGAATCTTAGTATAGCCTTTCAACCCCGGACAGATGGCCAAGAAGAGGGTACCATTTAGACATTGAAGGGCATATTGAGAGCTTGTGTGTATTTCAAAGGTAATTGGGATGATCATTTACCTCACATTGAATTTGTATATAATAATTGTTATCATGAAAGTATCCAAATAGCTCCTTGTGAAGCTTTATATGCGAGTAGATATAGATCACCAATTGGGTGATTTGAAGTTGCTGAAGCTGAATTGATTGGACCTAATCTTGTGAAATAACCTCGAAGGTCATTTCTGGTATTTTTAACCAAATTACCATTTTGCTCCTCCTGAAAGTTACATTGAATCATTTTTGGATAATTTCAAAAGTCAGATTTTGAAAATACCGTAAAAGGTTAGAGTTTTGAAAAACAAAGAGTTTTAAAAGTTTTTAAGTTGGAAATTTTGAGTTTCAAAGTCATTTCGAGTTTTGTGTGTCGGAATTTGATTATGTCAATTCTATTTTCTTTGGAATGCTAAATCTGGTCTAGGAGAACTTTCAGGACTTAATTTGATGTTAAAATAGAGATTTTAGGCTCAAAGTAGCATTTTTAGTTCATCGTGGATCATAGGTTTAACTTTGGTCAACACTCGCTATTCAGGAACTTGTATCGATATTCCATCAGTTCCAGTGGTTTTGGTGCTAAAACTAACACTAGAAATGTCCTCGTTATAATTTTTAGAGATTCTGTGAATACTTTGAGTTTTTAGGTTTGAAACTAGTTTAAATAATCCTTTCTCGTGTTTGGAGCCACGAAAGTTCTGGATTCGTATTTTGATAGTTCCATTCAGTTTGGATCATCATTTCTGGTAGGGTTTTATGTTTGGTTTGTGTTCACTGAGTTTTGAACGAATTCTTGAAGGTCAAGTTCTTATTTTTGGTTGGGCTGAGTTTGCTGGTGCATTGTTGTTGCTGGTGCATCTGGCACCAATACTCCGCATTCGCACCTCTTAGGCTGCGTTTGTGAAGGCCCAGTAGCCAGACCTCCGCGTTCGTGGGGTGACTACCGCATCAGCTAAGGGCTATGCCCTCGGGCCTCCGCGTTCGCGGGTATGGCTCCGTGATCATGGAGCATTACACCTGCTTGAATAGTGTCTCCTTTTAAAAGACATAATTCAACCCTTTTCACCATTTTTAAAATTTTAATCTTCGTTTTCAAGAGAGAATTCATGGGTTTTCGAGGCAAAGTGATTGGATAACTATTTTCTAACCTATTTCAACTATTTTCTTTGATTAATTTGTGTTTTAAAATAATAATTTTAGGGGTTAATGGTGGATATTAGGGATTTTTAGAATAGAATTTCCTAAATTTAAATAATTTATTTCTCCTTCATCTTAGCTTCATTTTTTAAATTGATTTCACCATTAAATTCCTTTTTACGAGCAGAATATCTTCATCCATAAATTTTCAATTTCTTGCTATGTTCTTCAGCATTGGGTTATTGACTATTTTACCCATTTTCTCTGAATTCATTGATTTTAATATCATTAGTTTTGTTATGTAATTGTGATGCTATATTTGTATAGATTATGGTGATGTGGAGTACCAAAGGATAGGGAAAACATCGATTCCTTCTTGATTTCGAGACTTTATTTGAGGCAAGTGGACTACTAACCTTTTTTTAAGTGTGAATGAAACTTGTATACTCCTATGTGTATGACAATCAAGAATTTGAGGCAGAATTGTATCATTCTAGGGTTGATTGTGACTTTCATATCAAATACTTGATTTTATATATATATGTGTGTGTGTGTGTGTGTGTGTGTGTGTTTGTGTATTTGTGTATACGTGTATATTGAGTTGTAATTTAATTGTGCATTCGTGATCTATGCGCTCTTGTGATTAATTTGGGGTTGATAGTGAAATGGTCCTTATATTTTGATAAGATGATATTAAGATGCTACTAATACTAAGATATTGTTGTTATTGAAAAACTAATGATATTCAGACATTGATGATATTGTGATATTGATGGCATTGAGATAACGAGATCACTTTGATTGATGATATTAGTATATTATTGCGATCCTGCATATTGCATTTATTATTACAATTTGTGCATTAATACTAGTGATGACTGCAGTTGAGATGTGAGTAACGAAACATGTGGGTTGGTGGTTGAGGTCTCTATCCTCGAGTCAAGGTAATATAACGATGGTCTGAGGTCTTTTCTGGACGAGTCCGAGGTGTTTTTCGTACATGTGAGCATTAGTTCAGGTCTTTGTCGATGGTGTTCACAGATACATGGTCTATGTGAGACCCCTATGGCTCCGATTTAAGGCATATATATATAATTAGCAGATGTACATCGTAGCAAACATGCATCACGATTATTTTGCATTGCATTGGATTGTATACATCTCATGGCATACACTCCATCTCATACCATACTTGATTGATATATCTTATATTATTGATGAGATTGTGTACTTATTGTATCCTTGGTCTTGTTATAAGTGTTGGATCTATCTATATACTTGAGGATTACAAGATTTGGCATGATTTTGGACAAAGTGTTATAGATGTTGAATTTTTTATTAAGTACGAAGAACTCTACGGCCTGGAAATTTCCACGAGCCATAGAGTGGTTTCATGGTTGGAATCCCTTGAAGGGCCTATTTTCTAAAGTTACATCAACGAATTGTCAAACGAGCCTTGGAATTCTATATGAGTTGTCAATTACGGTTTGTGCCTTGAAGATCAGAATTGAAGGAATTTCTGGAATACTGTCAAACAAAACCACATACAGGTTGTAAGTCTGAATAGGGCCTATAGAAAGGTCTCGTTGAAGTGATGCTCAATTTTGAAGAAAGAAGACTACAAAGCCTAGGTACGGGCCGTGGAGCTTTGTATGGCCCATAATCCCATTCGTAATGCCTGCCGAATTCAATTTTTCTATTTTGTTTTGGACTTGTATATTAGTTATTATAAATAGGTTTGTTTTAGTTTATTTTAGAGAGAGAATGACGAGAGAAGGTCAGAAAGTCACACGAAACACTTATGAAACAATTTTGTGATTTCTAGTGAAGAATTTGAGATTTCTTGTTCTTAACATCATCTTTGTAAGTGCTTGTATATTATTCTATATCATAATTTTTGCATCTACAATAATTACGCATAGCTAAATCCAAAACTAGGATTGTGGGAACCATGAAGAACTAACAAGGTAAAATTGCATAATCCGTAATTCATGGAAAGTGTGCATACATGTATTAATTAAGTCTCTTTATTTTGATTGCTTTTTAATGGTGGCCAATATTAGAACTCACCTAGTTATTACTGATTGGATCAAGGTAGTAATGAATGGGAAAAGTGATTAATTAACAGGATTAGATTGATTTCTTCTAGTCTAATCAATCGAACTGGATCAAGGGTAGCTTGTACTGGAACAATAGGTAAGAGTTAGTCATGTCATATTACAGGGGTGTATCAAATCATGTGGTGAAATTTACCTCTCACATAGATCAAAGCTTTTGGTAAACTTAACTTACCGGTCTGCATGCGACACGCTAAAAAAGATTACAATTATCAGGTAATACCAAGTTAGGGAATCATGGGGAACACAATACCCTAGTACTCTTTTCATTGGTTTCACAAAACTTATTCTAGGTTTGGTTTACTTTGTGGCAATTACAAACCCTCCCCCCTTCGGGAGATGAGTAGGTTAATTTACTTGACTTGCATGTAATTATTCGAGTCTACCTTATTCCTAGTAGGATTCAACCCTAAACTTGGGTAGGTTATATATCTTGACAATGACCGCTTTAACCTTAAAAAAAGGTGTAGCTTGGGCGATATCAAGATTTTGATGCTGTTGTCAGGGAATATGGCTAGATGATTTAATTTGAGTAATTTGAGAATTAATCCTTATTTCTCTCATTTTACATTTTTTGGTATTTTTGCTTTGTTTCAGCGTGCAGGTGTAGTGTATACATAAGTCTTGAAGTCAAGGCAGACCCTTGACTCTGTTTGAAACTGAGATCTAAGAAGACACTAATAAGAATGGCCAGAACAATGCGAACAATGCTGCAAATGATGCAGTGAATGTAACACTAAACTAGCATAATTATAATAATAACCCACCTCCACTTGACGATGTTAATCCACTACCATAGGATCTTCAAGACACGGCTCACACATGGAATCAATATTGGCTTGATTCTATAGCAATGGATATCACTGGAGCTATTGTGTTACCTCTATTATCAGATGACACAAAGTTTGATGTTTGAGTGGGTTATTTCAAGTGCAGCAGAATCATGGGTTGTTCATGGGCCTACCATAAGAGGATCCGCATAACCATTTACACAATGTTGTCTTCATCTACAAGAGCATGATGGAAGTCAGAATTTGTCTATGGATACTGTTGGGCTCTGTGTCTTCCCATTATCTCTAACATATGATGCAACACTATAGTTATCCGAGCTCCCACAGAGATCAATCACCAGCTGGGAAGAACTCTAGAAGGCCTTTGAGGCGAGGTTCTTTCCAAGGTCAAAGAAGTTGAAGTTGAAGGACTAGATCAACAACTTTGAGGAATTGCCTGGTGATTCAATCACAACAACATGAGAGAGGTTCATAAAGTGCTTGAGAAGTTTCCCTAACTATAAAATCATGGATGATGCCTTGGTGGAGATCTTTCATGGAGACCTAGACAAAAATAGCAACGTTGTTATTAACACTATCATAGGAGGCTCATTTTTAGATCGTCCATTTTTGGTGATTGCTGAAAGATTAGAGAAAGTGGTCAAGATGAATTGTGCATGGCGGAAGAGAGACAAGTCAACAACTAAGAGTTCATTCATAGTCAGTACTAGTTCGGGCTTAAACAAAGATAAATAAGGATATGATGCAAGAGCTTGCTTGAATTAGTACAAATATGGAGTTGTTGATGAAGTAGAGCCAAGAACATGTGAATGCAGTAGCTTATAAACCTTTACAAGCACCAATGTCTGAGGAACCTTACTTAGAGGAGGATACTTGCTTCGTCACTATTAAATGATGTGTTTCTGGACCAATTCCCAAGGGTCCAATTAGGACTATTAGCACCAAGGTCAAGAAAACTAAGGTCAAAACTTTAATAGAGAGGGCACTTTCAGAGACAACAATCGAGGAGGCTACTATGACAAGAGGAAAGTGAGGCTAATTGGGAACGTAGAGATGGTTACAAAAATGGTACGTATGTGCCACCAAATAATCAAAATTCTGGTGTTAGGATATCTCAAATTAGGGAGATATTTCATCGTCTGTTAAAGAAGGCTAATACTCAAGATGAGACCTTGAAGGGGATGAAATCTGACATCTCTAGTATTAATTAAAAAAATCGAGTCTCATTCTGTTGCTATCAAGCAGCTGGAGCAACAATTCGGTCAGATGTTGACTCAATTGAACCAGCATCAAAAAGGTATATTCCCCAATAATATAATGTAGAACCCAATGAATGAGGGGCAATATATGGCAGTGACTACACATGGTGGCAAACAGACCTTTGACCTCCTATGCTAGTTGATGATGGTGATGTTCATGAGGAGATGGTTGAGTGCAAGGATGCAGAGACAAGAGATGCTCATTCCAAGGATAGGGTGATTAATACAATAGTGACACCATTGAAGTTGAAACTTGTTCCTAG
Source organism: Solanum virginianum (assembly GCA_000787875.1). Lineage (NCBI taxonomy): Eukaryota > Viridiplantae > Streptophyta > Magnoliopsida > Solanales > Solanaceae > Solanum > Solanum virginianum. The sequence goes on along the minus strand of DF358891.1, from coordinate 37,308 downwards.
ACCTCTCCTTTCTTTCCTTCAGAGACTCAAAAAGAAGGAGGAGAAAGGTAAATTCCAGCTCTTCAACTTCATGCTGAAGCAACTCACCATCAACATCCCTCTCATTGCTTCATTAGAAAAGATGCATGGTTATGCAACTTTTATGAAGGACTTTGTCACAAAGAAGTGGATTCTGAGTCAGGAGCTCTCGCAAGAGTTTCAACATTGTAGGGCGATAGCAACAAGGTCCTTAGTGCAGAAGCGAGAAGATCCCAGAGCATTCAGCATACCCTACACTATGGAGATATTGAGTTCGCAAGGGAATTTTGTTAACTAGGTGCTTGCATCAATCTATTATTGCTTATAATGTTCAAATAGCTAGGCTTGGGAGCCCCTACTCCTACGAGCATTCGATTCTTGATTGCTACACAAATGGTGAAGAAGCCTGTGTGGATATTATGTCCTTATCAAAGTGGATAAATTCATATTCCCCATAGACTTTGTGATACTTGACTATGAGGTTGACTTTGAATCCCAATCATCTTAGGAAGGCCTTTCTTAGCCACTGGATTAGCACCGAAGGATATGGACTTGGGCCAACTCAAGTTCATATTTTGTAAGAAGGAGATTGTCTTCAACATCTACTTGCATAAAAAAATAATGATATGAAGGTAGTCTCTGTCATCAAGAATGTTGATAAGGTAGAACTAGAGGTACCAATTGAAGAAAGACTAGGTGTCGACACTCTAGAGGAGGTGTTAATGAATTTTGACGGTGACAATATCCCAAACTATGAGGAGACAATAAGGCCTTGGGGGTATCTGGTTTTACCAAACACCAAGCTATGCTTGAATTAAACTTGAAAAATTGAGAGTTACCACCCACTAGACCATCCATTAAGAAGCCACTGGTGTTGAAATTAAAGGCTCTTCCATCCCATCTAAGATATGTGTTTTTGGGTGCTAACAATGCTTTGCATGTCATTGTTGCTACAAATTGTAATAACGAATAGGTGAATGCATTGATCACGATGCTCAAGCAGTTTTAAAAAGCCATCAGATGGACAATTGCTGACATCATTGGAATTCCACCTAGGGTGTGCACTTACAAAATTCAACGGGTCAAGGACTATAAGCGAAGTATTGAACACCAAAGGCATCTCAACCCACCTATGCAGGAGGTAGTACATAAGAAAATCATCAAGTGGTTGGATGCAGATATGATATATCTAATTCCTGACATTGAATGGGTGAGCCCAGTCTAGTGTGTTCCAAAGAAGAGAGGTATCACCATGATCCCGAATGCTAGCAATAAATTAATCTCCATACAACCAATCACTAGTTAGAGGGTGTGCATGGACTTTAGAAAGCTCAATGCAATAACTGAAAAGGACCATTCCCCATGACATTCATGGACCAAATGCTAGACTACTTGGAAGTAAAGGGTTGGTATTGCTTTCTTGATGGTTACTCAAGCTACAATCAGATCAACATTACACTAGAGGACCAAGAAAAAACAACGTTCACATGACCAAATTGACCTTTGTATTCAAAAGGATGCCATTTAGGGTGTGTAATGTGCTCTAAAGATGCATGATGTCCATCTTATCAGACTTGTTGGAAGACACTATTAAGCTATTCACGGATGACTTTAGTGTGGTTGGTGACTCATTCAAAGACTGCTTGAAGTATTTGCATACGGTGCGTAATACATGTAAAAAATGCCATCTAGTTCTAAATTGGGAATAATGTCACTTTATGCTGAAGGAAGGCATTGTGTTGAGGAAGCTTCTCAAGCTCTATCCAACTCAATGCCTTTGATGGAGATTATGTGCCTCAACACTTGAGGAGCTAAAGTGAGGGTGTGAGGAGTTCTCTATGCCATGTAGGATTCTACAAGTGCTTTATAAAGGACTTCTAAAAGATTTCACACCCCTTGTGTAAACTACTTGAGAAGTATGCTAAGTTTGTGTTTGATGATGCATGCCTGAAAGTGTTTGAAGGGTTGAAGAAGAAGTTGACTTCAACTCCTATCATAGTTGCTCTAGACTAGTTAATGCACTTCGAAATAATGGGTAGTGTAAGCGGAGTTTCACTTTGTGAGGTATTGGGACATTGTAAAGAGAAGATTCTACATCCCATATATTATGCTAGCAAAGCCCTAAATGCAATATAAAAAAAACTACACTATCATCGAGTAGGAGTACTTGCAGTGGCCTTTGCGTTCAAAAAATGCAGGTCTTGTCTTTTAGGAGTCGAAGTCATTATATATACTAACCATTCATCATTGCAGTACTTAATGGTGAAGAAGGATGTGAAACCAAGACTGATTCGATGGGTACTTCTTCTTCAAGAGTTTGACTTTAATGTGATTGACAGGAAGGGGATTGGAAATCTAGTTGCAGACCACCTATCTAGATTAGATGATGAGGCAATGTTCAATAATAGGTTGGAGATTGATGATTTGTTCACAGATGAGAGAGTTCTAGTAGCATTGCATGACTTGATAAAATGGTTTGCAGATTATGCAAACTATTTGGTTAATGATAGTGTGCCACCAAACTTGACTAGTCAGCAGCGTCACAAGTTCATGTTTGATGTGAGGAACTTTTTCTGGGATGATCCATAGTTGTTTTGTGTATATATAAATGCCATTATTTGTCACTGTGTTCCTGAGGTTAAAATGATGAGTATTCTAGAGATGTGCCACTCATCCTTAGTGGGTGGGCATCATAGTGGAGCACAACACACAAGATCTTACAATGTGGCTACTATTGGCCAACCATACACCAAGATGCCCACAACTATGCCAAAGCTTGTAAAAGATGCCAAAGAGTAAGTGGTGTTTCCTACAAGCTTGTAAGCTCCCTCTAAACCTCATTATGGTGATTGAATTATTCGACGTATGGGGGATAGATTTCATGGGCCCAATTGTTAGCTCGCATGGGAACAAGTATACTCTAGTAGTTGTCGATTATGTATCAGAATAGGTAGAGGCAGTGGCGCTTCCTAATAATAAAGGTAAATATGTCGCAACATTTTTGAAACGAAACATCTTCTCAAGATTTAGCACCCCTCGGGTGATCATTAGTGATAGAGGTTCCCATTTCTATAACAAGTTGTTTAAAGCTCTACTTGAAAAATATAGAGTAAAGCATCGGGTGGCAACACCCTACCATTCACAGATGAGTAGGCAAGTTGGGATGTCCAATAGCAAGATCAAATAGATTTTGTCAAAGAAATATAAATCAGATTGATTGGTCACGAAAGCTTGATGATTCATTATGGGCATACTGGACCACATTCAAGATTCCTATACATATGTCTCTGTACCAACTTATCTTCGGTAAAGCCTGTCACTTATCGATGGAGCTTGAGCACAAGGTGATGTAGGCGCTCAGAAAGTTCAATCTGGACTGAAATAATGCGACAAACTCAAGGCTGAGCCAATTCAACAAGCTTGACAAGTTTAACTTGAAGGCATATGAGGGCTCAGCTCTTTAAAAGCAAAGAATAAAGTTGTAGCATGATTGGCCTATTGAGAATAATCAGTTTGTACTAGAGGACTTGGTGTTGCTATACAATTCCAAATAGAAGTTGTTCCCTAGTAAACTCAAGTCTAGATGGTTGGGGCCTTCTAGAGTATCGCATGTTTTTGACCATGGGGATATTGAGTTAGAAAAGAGAAGTGGCACAAAATTCAAACTAAATGGCCAAAGAGCCAAATTGTATCTTGGCAATATTGAAGAAGAGAAGACAGTGGAAGCCTAGACACTTGGTGAAGTGTGAGTACCCAAGTTGTCTATGTCGTGTCGCGATAATAAATTAGGTGCTACTTGAGAGGAAACCCAAGGTGGAGATTGGTGCTTAGGTGCTTTGGTATGTTTTTTTACCAGTATGCTTTGATATTATTAGATTTTGTGCATTGAGAACAATGCAAATTTTTTTGATGGGGTGTGGGTAGTTATAGGCCTCCGTGCAGAATCAGTAACTATGGCCTATAACTATCCCAAATTTTAAGTCTTAGGGGTTTTCTTGTTTGTGTTCTTTCCCTAAAGACATTTACTTTTTTGTTGATCTGGCATATTTAGGATGTATAAGTAGTATTAGTAGCATGTAGTACTAAAGTCTATGGCATATGTTAGTTTTTTTGTGAAAATGATACCCATCAAAATTTTATTAGGTAGTCTTGATAACAACCATATAATCTTGATGATGATAGTGCTTGTTCTGATAAGTGAGGTTTAATTATGATGAAAATCATGATTTGAGATTCTATGTTGATAGTGTAATCAGTGTCACGTATGTGTGAGCTTTCTTTGCTTAATTCTTATACTGTGTTTATATTCATAACTTGCCATGTTACTCTAAGGTAGACTATAGGTTAGTTGGTTAGGAAAGGATCTTAGGCCATTGTTCATATTAGTCCACTTAGCCTAAGTGACTAACCAAATGCATAATGTATTCCTTGATCCCAATGTTAGAGCTTTACATATACCCTTTTCTTAGTAAAAACCTAAGTAACCGAACCTTATTGAATGTGAAATCTTGAAATTGGCCCCGGTCACTCCTTGAATATTCTACACCTTGACGAAGCAAAAAAGCTTAAGTTGATGATGACTACCAAAAGTGGCCCTGGTTCGTAGGTTGGATATTGTGCACCTCAACCCATGCTAAAAGCCTAAGTTGAGCATGGACGGTGTAAGGGTAATCACATTAAATAGGGTAGAAGCTAGTGATACATGAAAAAGGGAGAAAATATGCTATGGGTGCAAGAAAAAGGAGTAGATGCCTAAATAATGAGCTAAAAAGAAAAAAACAATGTGAAAATAAAAGGCAATAAGCTAAAAATGCGAGTAAGGCACCTAGAGAAGTTTGAAATAGGAGAAAGAGAGAATGAATTGAAGAATGACAGTATTGGTAAGGTAAACGTGTAAAATAATGCAGTGTCAAGGAGTGCCATTAATCGCTATGTTCCAAAAACATCATAGCAGAGCCCCTTGAGCCTAGGTTACAAGCCAAGAAAATCCTATAGTGATCCTAGTCAAAGTAGTCGAAGGTAATAGTTGTGAGTATAGCGGTAAACATATGGTATGAGCATAGTGTTCGAATATATATTGTGAGTGTGACTGATTTTGTTCAGTCCCAAGCATCGAATCTGAAAATACTAGCATGAGTGGAATATAAAACTTCTTTTTGTGAGAACACTTGCACTACACTATCGATTATAAGCTATTTCAGTGATGGTTGCTTATCTGTGGTTACCTTGCTTATCATAGTTACACTGTCACATGTATTGATCTGCATTGGTTTAATTTGTTTGATAACTATCTAATATGCATTGATGAGTTATTATGGGTATCTATGCTTGATTTGGAGATGATGTGTGCTATTAGATTGAGGTCTATGTGTTACTATACTTCTTACGTAGATGGAGTCTGACGCTTGAGGAAAAATAACAATTTAAGTTGAGAGCGTTCATATGCTATCAAAATAAAACACTTTTGATGCTTAAAACTTGAAATTTTGTGTGGTCTGAAAGTGATGTTAGTGGGTTTTATGTGTTTTATATTTGTTTCTCAGGATTATAGGATATGGCATGATTTTGTGCAAAGTGTTGTAGATGTTGAATTTTTGATGAAGTACGAAGCACTGTACGGGCCGTGGAAATTTCCATGATCCATAGAGTGGTTTCATGGTTGAGATCCAGCGAATACCCTATTTTTGAAATTGCATCCACGAACTATTAGACGAGTCGTGGAATTTTTTATGAGTCTTGAATTAGGGTCATGCTTTGAGGACCAAAATTGGAGAAGTTTCTGGAAAGTTGTCAGACAAAACCCTATACAATTTGTAACTTTGAATACGGTCCATAGGATTGTCTTATAGAAGTGATGACCAGTTTTGAAGAAAGAAGACTACGAAGCCCAGGTTTGGGCCCTAGAACTTTGTATGGCCCGTAACCCCATTCGTAATGCTTGCTGAATCCAGTTTTTCTATTTTATTTTGGACTTGTATTTTAGTCATTATAAATAGGTTTTTTAGTTTATTTTAGAGAGAGAAGGTCAGAAAGTCACATGAAACACTTGAGAAATAACTTTGTGATTTCTATTCAATACTTTGTGATTTCTAGAAAAGAATTTGGGATTTCTTGTTCTTAACTTCATCTTTGTAAGTGCTTAATATTGTTATTTTATATCATGAGTTTTTCATCTACAATGATTATGAATAAGTAAATCCACAACTAGAGTTGTGGGAACCATGAAGAACTAACAAGGTAAAACCACATAATCCTTAAATCTTGGAAATTGTGCAGGCATGTGTTAATTAATTCTCTTTATTTTGATTGTTTTTTAATGGTGGCCAATGTTAGAACTCTACTAGTTCCTACTAACTGAATCAAGATTGTAATGAATGAGAAAAGAGGTTAACTAACAAGAGTTAATTGATTTCTTCTCATCTAATCAACCGAACATGATCAAGGGGAGGTTGTATTAGAACAATAGGTAAGGGTTAGTAATGTCACTTTGTGGTGATGGATCAAATCACATAGTGAAATTTACCTCTCACCTAGATGAAAGGTAAAATAAACTTAACTAACCGTTCTGCATGCGACACACTATAAAAGATTAAGATTATCTAGTAATTTCAAGTTAGGAAATCATGGGAAACACAATACCCTAGTTACACTTCTCATTGGTTTCACAACACTTGCTCTAGGATAGGATTACTTTCTTCCAATTACAAATCCGCCTCCTTCGGGAGATAAGTATGTTAATTCACTCGACTTGCTTGCAATTACTCCGAGTCTACCATATTTTCTCTGGATTCAACCCTAACCTTGGTTAGGTTATACATCTTGATAATGACTGCTTCAACCTTCAAAAAGGAGGTGTAGCTTATACGGCATCACTAGCCCATTCGGATTCAAGTGGGGTTCTGACTCCAGGAAACCCCAATTACAGGCGGTAAGAGGTTCTATGGCATGTAAGATATGGTTTTGTGGTTTCGGAACCCTATTTTTTAGGCCTTGGCTTTACAATCAATCTATGGGGCATATATTAACATTCGACTCATAAGTTGAATTGTAAGTACCCCCAACACTTAGCAAGTTCAGAACCTTACCTGTGGTCTACGAGCCCTATTTGTGGCCCATAGTTTAATCTACAAATCATAAACTTGGCTCGTCTAGAATGCACAATTTTTTTTGTAACTGGAAATGGTTCTATGAGTCAGTATATGGGTTGTGATATAGACCATGGTGCGTGGAACTAATCATAAAACCACTTTTCTCCCCTTTTTACCTTGGTTTGCTACCTTAACCATATTCTTGGCATTCTCAGCCAAACAAACTGTTACTCTATAATCTTCTTACCTATGTATCCAAAATTTACATCAAAAATAAGAAAATTTAACTTCCTATGAGTCCAATAAGTAAAAACCAAAACAAATACATAGAAGGTACATCAAATATCTTGGGTTTCCTCCCAAGTAGCATCTGATTTAGTGTCACAACACGACTTAGACTACTACGTTACTCAAACTTCACAAAGTGCCTATGCTTCCACCTACAGATCATCAGGTCTTTTCATGGACTGACAGATGTTGAAGACAAATTCTTCGTTGTTCAATCTAAACATGAGTTGGCCCAACTCAATGCCCACCAAAGCTCGTCAAGTGGCCAGGAAGGGCCTTCCCAAGATGATTGGTACTCACAATCTTGAAGAAGTTCGTAGGGAATATTAACTTTTCCACTTTGATGAGAATGTCACACAATGTCCCCACAGGCTTCTTCAGTATCCTGTCAGCTATCAACAACTACATACTTGGTGGGGTTGGGGCTCCCAAGCCTAATATCTTGAACATGCGAGGGGTATTAAAGTGATGTTGGCTCCTAAGTCTCATACTGCCATTGCAAAGTTCATATCTCCGATGGTACAAGGTATGGTGAATGCTCCGAGATCCTTTTTCTTCTGTACTAAGGACCTTGTTGCAATAGCACTATAGTGCTGAAGCTCTCACTACAACAAATATGATATGTAGCTACGAAATTATTAGCTACGAAGTGAAATTCGTCACTGATTATTCATTTTTAGTGACAAAAATTATATTTCATGCCTAAATATGTGAGACACAAACTTTTAGTGATGAAACATAAAAATTCGTAGAAAAGTTTTGTCCACGAAAATTTCCCACCGAAAAATGAATTGGCGCCCATTTATTGAGTAAAATTAGCCACGAATTTGTAATTATTGATGACACATTATTTCATAACTAATAATGTATCTGGTTCATGACAAATTATAGTTTATCTTAAAATTAATTAATTTTTGGATATGAAAAAAATTTGTCTCAAAAAGTATGTTATTGCAATAGTGACAAATTAGAGTTCATAGTTACGTGTTATAAGTTCTAGCTATTAAATGTTATATTTAACTATGACATTAATTTATGTCACTAAAAATATAAATAAATAGTGACAATCATTTTATTGTCGCAAATCAATGTGTGATTTAGTGACAATAATGATTTGTCATGAAATATACAAGATGTGATATAGTGACAACTTAAAATTATAGTTGAGTAATTCAACTATTTGCGACGAAACAATTCGTAGCTAATACAGTTTTTTCTTTGACTATGATTGTTAATTATTATAAGTGACAATTGACAAAAAGAATAATACAAGTGCTTCATAAGAAATTGTTGTTATTCATCTGAATATACATCTATATAAATTCATATATATATATATATATATATATATATATGAATAGTAAGATATTATTTAAAACTTAAAGTAACATATAATTAAGATTGTTTTAACATATATATGTATAAAAGTTTTCTTTATTTTAAAAATAATAAATAAATTTAATACAATGTAAAATTAATCTAATATTATATCAACAAACTGTGTGCGCGCGCACAGAAAGAAAGAAAGATAGTGGTGATAGATAGTGGTGATGATGGCTAGTTGTGGTGGTGGTGGGTGTACATACCCATTTTGACCATTTATATTTTCAATTAAGTAATCAAGTTTCTTGAATTTTAAAATGAGTTCAATAACTACTTATAAATGTCAAAATACTTTAATATTTTATAATATATTTTAAATATAATTTTAAATATTAATTATTTCATTGTATTAATTACAAACAAATTTTTTTATTAAAAGAGTACTTCAAATGAGTATATATTATATTTTATCAAATTAAAGTTATTGTGACTTAATTATGACCCTTACTTAATTATTAGTTTATTATGCTAAACCAAAATGAGTATATATTATATTTTGTCAAATTAAAGTTATTGTGACTTAATTATGACCCTTACTCAATTATTAGTTTATTATGCTAAACCAAAATGCTTATTAGTGAATTGATTAAATTCCATATCAACTAAAACTCTAAATTATCAGTTGCTCAATAATTTTATTTTCATAACAAAATTCTTGCAACATCAAATTAATAATAAATCATCACAAAAAGGCTTATTAGTGAATTGATTAAATTTCATATCAACTAAAACTACAAATTATCAGTTGCTCAATAATTTTTTTTTCATAAAACATTTCTTGCAACATCAAAGTAATAATAAATCATCACAAAAACATATACAATGATATGTGAATTGATTTTAATAAATTTGTAATACAAAAATGATATAGCATTTAAAAAGTTAAAATCCTTAATTAAAATTCTCAATAAAAGAAAATATTATATTTTTTATATTCGTAACCAAGTCTATTTAGTTAGAAAAGGATTCTCCTTGTAGGAATTTAACTATAAAAAAATCTTCTCCATTTGATTTTTATTATATTTACTATTTTTAGAATGAAAATATAATAATGAAAAAATGGTGGAAAAACAGCTTTGTCTAAAGAGGAGTCTTTTAATGAAGGACAAAAAGTTCAAACAACATTTCTAAGGGTCTTCACGCTTTTAATATAGTATATAGATAGATAATATATAATATAATAAAGGGAAAAAGCAAAGTTTTGAGTTTGTTCCAAATACCCCAAAACTCATTTCATCGCCATCCAATGAGTTTGATTGGGATTGCTCGTGTATCGACTCAATTTACTTAGAGCACAAGCTATGTATGTTCGCGTACAGTTCATGATGTATATCAAACTTCACAATACTCTAGCATAATCCAATTGAGAGTGACTTTCACCTTTGCTCTTAGCCAGATCAAGGTTCATATCAATTGGGGTTCTTGTACTTTTGTAGTTTAGGTACTTGAATTTTTCCAGTGCCATTTTGATATAATGAGATTGAGACAGTGCTAGACCTTGAAGAGTTTTGTGAATCTTAATTTCTAATATCAAGTCAGCAACTCCTAGATCTTTCATATCAAAGTTACTAGCACGCATACTCTTAGTAGCATTTATATTGGCAATGTCATTACTCATTATTAAATCCTAAGTCTTTTATATCAAACTCTGGCAAGCAGACGCTTAGTAGAATTTATGTTAGCAATGTTATTACTCATTATTAACATATCATCCACATACAAGCAAACAATGACAATTTTATTTGGAGTGTTCTTAATGTAAACACATTTGTCACACTCATTAATTTTGAAACCATTTGACAACATTGTTTGATCAATGCATGTCATTGTTTGGGTGCTTGTTTGAGTCCGTGCAAAGACTTAACAAGTCTGCAAACCTTCTTTTCATTTCCAGAACTATGAACCCTTTTGGTTGCTCCACATAGATTTTTTCCTCCAAATCTCTATTTAAGAAGGTTGTCTTGACATCTATTTGATGACTTTCTAGATCGTACACCGCAACTAATGCTATTAACATTCGAATTGATGTAATTCTTATTACCGGTAAGTACGTATCAAAGTAGTCAAGACCTTCACATTGTCTAAATCTTTTATCAACAAGCCTCACTTTATATTTTTCAATAGTGCCATCAACTTTCATTTTCCTTTTGAAAATCCATTTAGACCCTAGGGGCTTATTTTTAGGAGGAAGATCAACCAATTCCTATGTATGATTATTCATTATCACTATTGACTACCTCTTTCTAATATTGTGCTTCCGAAGTAGTCATAGATTCTTTGAAGGTTTGAGGCTCATTTTCTAACAAAAATGTTACAAAATGAGGTCCAAAGAAAGTAAAGATCTTTTGATATTTGCTACGCCTTGGATTTTGCTCATTGTGATCACTCTCCTTTGTTTCTTCTCAAGGCCGTTTACTTCGTTCTTTAGGTGATTCAGGTTCTTTCTTATACGGATATATTCTTTCAAAGAATTCAACATTATCTGATTCAATTACTATATTAACAAGAATGTCAGGATTTTCTGATCTATGCACAAGAAATCGATATGCTTTACTATTCAAGGCATATCCTATGAATACACAATCAATAGTCTTAGGTCCTATTTTGTCCTTTTAGTATTAGGAATCTTGACTTTAGCCAAACACTAGCACACTTTCAAGTATTCAAGGTTATACTATCTTCCTTTCCATTTCTCATGTGGAATAAATTGTGTTTTACTATGGGGAATTTGATTGAGTATTCGATTAGCCATAAGAATAGCTTCCCCCACTAGTTCTGGGATAAACTAGAACTAAATAACATGGCATTCATCATCTCCTTAAGTGTTTGATTCTTCCTTTCAGCAATTCCATTGGATTATGGTGTATACGGAGTTATTGTTTAATGAATAATGCCATGTTTCAAACATATTTCCTCAAAAGGATATTCATATTGTCCGCCCCTATCACTCCTGATCATTTTGATCTTTTTGTTAAGTTGTGTTTGATGTTTCAAACATATTTTCTCAAAAGGAGATTCATATTCTCCGTCCCTATCACTCCTGATCATTTTGATCTTTTTATTAAGTTGTGTTTCAACATCAGTTTTGTACTGTTTGAATGCTTCAATTGCCTCATCTTTACTACTAAGTAAATAAACATAGCAGTATTGTGTACAATCATCAATAAATATGATGAAATACTTCTTTCCATCATGAGAAGGTATTGACTTCATGTCACAAATGTCTGTGTGAATTAAGTATAAGGGATTTGAATTTTCTTTTAACAGACTTATAAGAATGCTTAACATACTTAGATTCCACACATACTTGACATTTTGATTGTTTGGTTTTAAACTTTGGCAATAGATTCAAATTACTCATTTTTCGCAAGATTTTATAATTTACATATCCTAAACGTGAAAGCCATAGATTATTTGACTCAAGTAAATAAGAAGTCTGAACTTTGTTATATTCAACAATCATTACATGCAGTTTGAAAAGACCTTTCGTAAGGTAGCCTTTTCCTACATACATATCATTTTTGCTAATTACTACTTTATCAGAAACAAAAACACATTTGAATCAATTCTTGAGCAAGAGACTAGCAGAAACCAAGTTCTTCCTCATTTCTAGAACATGACAAACTATGTTTAGAGTCACCACCTTGCCATATGTCATCTTTAAACATACTTTGCCATAACCTTCAACTTTTGCTGTGGAAGAATTTTCCATTTAAATGGTCTCATTGGGTGCTGCAGGGGCATATGCAAAGGCTTTTTTTATAACACAAATACGTGTAGTGGCTCCAGAATCAAGCCACTACTCCTTGGGGTTTCCTACCAAGTTGTATTGAGTCAACATGGCACATAAGTTCTCCACTTCTTCATTTTTCTCAATCATATTTGCTTGATTATTCTTCTTTTGCTTCTTTAAAGAGCGGGAATCAATAACCTTGTGTCCAACCTTCCCATAGTTATGACAATTACCCTTGAACCTCTTTTTAAGTGGATTGCCTTTTGGTCGAAGTAGCTTCTTTCTCTTTTTAGCACTTGGTCCTTCCTCAACAATATTTTCCCTAACTATTATTGACTTCATTTGTGACCTCTTCTCTAATTATTGTCCTCTTCAATACTCAAGTGAACAATCAGATCTTCAATAGTAATCTCCTTGCGTTTATGCTTCAAGTAATTCTTAAAGTCCTTTCAAAATAGGGATAACTTCTCAATGATGGCTGCCGCCTGGAAAGCATCATTCACAACCAATCCTACATTAAAACTTGTGTGAGTAGTAAGAACAAATTTAAAATGTTCAAGCCAGGCATTAAATACATTTATACCTTCTGCAAGGAGATCATGTATAATAACCTGCAACTCCTAAACTTGGGTAACAACAGGTTTACTATCTACCATTTTATAGTCTAGGAACTTTGCCACAATAAATCTCTTCATTCGGGCATCTTCAGTTTTGTATTTCTTTTCTTAAGCGTCCCATAGTTCCTTAGAAGTCTTCATGTTACTGTACACACTATACAAATCATCTTGCAAGCCACTCAGAATGTAATTCCTACATAAAAAATCTGAGTACCTCCATGCTTCGGTCACTAGAAGTCTTTCATCATCCGGTGTTCCTTCAGCCAATACAAGAACATTCTCATGAATATATCTTTGTAGACTTAGGGTAGTCAAGTAGAAGAACATCTGTTGCTAGCACCTTTTGAAATCAACACTAGTAAATTTTACAGGTTTTTTCGTTGGTGGAATTGTAAGGACAGCATTTGAACGACTTGAAGATGCAGTAGACGGTATTGTAGCAGTCATCGTTCCAACATTCACTTTAGTTGAGTTAGTTATTTTTTCTGCCAAAAACATAGAAACATGCAACACTCAAAGATTCAGAAATTTTAAAAGTAGGAATAAAGAAAGGGGAAAATAAATAAATATATAAATAAATAGACTATTTAAATTCCTTAATTTTGATGGCCCTTTGTATTTAAACCACTATAGAAATAGTAAACAAAGAAAAATAAAACCAAATAAATCTGAGGTAACAGAATTCACTGTGTGTCCTTAAGGAATTCAATCCCCTAACTATACCTGAGGTTTGTGGATTATCTCCTCCTAGGATAAAACAGATTAGCAACTACAAAATAGTGGTACCTCAAATTCTTATAGTTTTCGGCAAACTCAAGAACCAGCAATGACTTTCACACAGACTCGAAGTTTAATTTTAAGAAAATTTATGTAGAAAAAGAAGAATTTTTTATATCTGAAAAATACAAAATGGTCTCTATTTATAAGGATCATCAGGTGCAATTTCACCTATTTAGGACAGACTTATCTATTCAGAATAGGCATAGTGTCTTTTGGGAATGATCATGACCATTCATAGGAAATTTATGCACGAATTTTAAAATATAGTTACACTAACTAATTTTACGTATTTAATTAATAAATAATCTATAATTAATAAATAATTTATGAATTAAATAATTAATTAATACTTTACAAATAAATATCAAAAAAGGAAACTTTGAGATTGGTTAAATAAAGTTTGTCCAAAAAATTTATCAATCGACCACATAATTTGCCGAAGTCGAGTCGAGCCGAGCCGAGTGAGCGATGACAACAATGGCATGAGGGGATCCCCCTTTACTTGACTCTTTAAGAGTTAGAGTGAGTGTTTTCCAATATAAGAACAACACTTTTTCTCTATTTTTTAGATGAGGGAGAGTGACTCTTCATTTTCCTTTACTTGATTACCCCCATATATTCCTTATCCCTTCATTTCCTTTCAATCTTCATTTTCCAATTCACACTTATTACTTAAACCCAACAAGAACCAACCTGTAATCATGTACTATCTATGAACATTGTAAGAGGTTTTCATACTCAACACGCTTTTAGGAAAGTACACAGTAATAACAAGCCAAAAGGAAATACGTATGACTAGGTCGTTGGACCAACAATGTCTAGAATATGAGACATGACCATGCTTTACTTTACATAGTCTATAAAGCCTCTAGATAAGGAACAACATCTAATAAAGGTCAGGAGAGGCCCTGCCTCATGATTAGCTACTATACAATGTTAATATATAAGCTCTAGACACGCAAAGCCCCAAAGGAACCTGGATCTCAGTAATAGTAGTTGGATATCTTGTACTCCTGGGAAGATCAACTTGCTCCTGTACCTGCAACATGAAATGCAGATCCCCTGTGAGGGACATTAGTATGAGATACTGCACTAATTATGTAAGTCAAAAAGTATTATATGTGAAACAAGGACTGAAATGAAATCATGCTCTGGTGTAACGATAAGAGACAACCTTTAGTCATATTGTGAAATCATGTACTTTATGTCTTTTTCTTTATATTACCTTTCTTTACTTTACAATCTAAGCATAATATATAATACAAATGGCCAACTGATCAGTGGTAAATCAATATCGGGATCGATCCATGTTGGGCCTTCCTTTCACCCTTGGGGTACCCCCCATAATATAAGATTGACCCATGTTAGGTGATTCTTCCACCTCTGGGATACCACCCATCAATAAGCAATTTTACTTATAACGTTCATTTACATTTTAGATGGTTCTTTTGGTGGTCATAACACTTTGAGCTGAAGACTATAGACATAACAAGTGACATGCATATAATTATATAAGATAGTACCACAATGGAGAGAATAGGTTACACAATTAATACAATACGTAAGAGATGAAATAACACATGGACTTGATTTAGCTAAAAAAGAGAACTCATGTATCTTTGTATCCAAACTATATATGCAGACTTGACAAGGACTATATTTTGGAACATATGTACATGTTGAAGAGTGGAGACATAGTTATTGACTATGTCAGAATTTGCAATTGCCTATACGCGCCAAAGGATTTAGATTTTACGCCAAATAATAGCAAATTGTGTAGCCTTACATACCCTGCTGTACCACCTCATTATTACCTTGAAGTAACCTACGTTTCCCTAAATGGTTATCTATAATAGAGTAGGTGACAAAATAGTATTAGCAGTAATTAAATATGTCTTGGTAGTCCAATCTCATAAAAAATAACTCTTGGGCAACAAGCTTCTAATTATCAACCATAGAGCATTCTTTCAACCTTTCCACTTCTAATCATATTTCCTAATACACACTTTCATATATATGTCATATCCATCTTGTTTTAGTCCCATAATAAGCCCAAAATAGTTTACAAGTAAAATGTATATCAATTCCACTGAACACACAATTAGTAGCATAACATTATGCCTTTTTTCCCAAATATTTTGAAGTCAACAATTCAAACTTGTTCCAACTTTGACCAAACTGTTCTCAATAAACACACCAAAACAACCCCAAAACAGTTCTAAAATAGATGGGGGACACGAGACAACAGTCCCCACTCATGAGACCTCAAATTCCTGTGAAAGCACATTTAAGATACCGTAAAAGAACTTGTTTCGAAGAAAAACAAAAATGGTTCAGCAACTTTGATTTATTATTTTTGAGCTAAACTGTTTAGAAACTTCAACCTTTTTCAATAATAAAACCAACTAAGAAGAGAAAGGTCCCTCAATAAACAAGAAAAGTGAGTAGCAATTTTTCGAACACATGTTGTCTAAAATTCCAACACAAGCATAACAAACATACTCCTCATGTTCTTCACAGACAAATTATACTAAAATCATAGGTATTTCTACTTACCTTAGCCTTTAAGGATCAGGTACTCCTCAAAAACCCTAAAGATGTTCTTTGGCTGCTTTTTAAAGTGAAGAGAGAGCAAGGAGAAAAACTTATACAACTAATCTTTTTTCCAATGTTAAGTGAGTCTAAGGAGCTGATTTTAACCCCTTTTAAAGGGCCACTCTAGGCCGACTTTCTGCTCTATAATAACACATATTTTAATAGGTTACTATCATGACCTAAGCCTAGGACCTAGACGTAACAAGGTGAACAAGAACTCGAAGGGGCCCCAAACAAGCTTCTTAGCATATCAATCAGACATACTTGGTTGCAGAAGCAAAATAAAAAACAACAAGAGAGATAATAAAAAGGGAAGTGGGGCTAAAGGAAAGTCTTTGATAATCATAAAAGCATAAAAGTATTAAGGTCATAGCATAAGTACATCATAATAACCAACAATACCTCTAGGCGTAGAGTATGCATTAGTACATTTGAATGTACTAAGTATGCGGGATGCAATGTAACAAGACATCAGCCAATATAGTCAAAATGCATAATCATAGGCAATAATAATCATAGGCAATAGATATATAATCTCAATGTGGCATGCATGATCAAATACTTATAATAAATCATGCTTCTAAATCATTCATCTTTCACAATATATATATCATACATATGTGGGAAGTGACCACAACCGATAGAGACCAAGCAGCTATAACTTGAACTTCGAGGCCTGACACCCCCTGGGTTCAGGTGATCGGGCATCACACACCCCGGCGAAGTATGGTCTACTTGATAAGGCAAACCAAACATGATACAATGAACTAGATGGATCCACTAGTATAGCAAGGGTAATAATCATAATCCTATGGTAGTACATAGTATAGAGACTAAAGACTTTATATAAGAATCCCTTGAGTCGAGCCCCCATCTTAAGCTTCAATCGGTGCTAAGTCAAATCCCATGAAATACTTGAAATAATCATACTTTAATCATAATATGAATAGCTGGGAAGAACATTACTTAATTAGCACATAAACACGCTTGACCTCTAGTAGTGAACCTAACTTGAACATGAGAGTAGCTCATAATCATTCATGAACCCTTGCTTTAACATGAATGACTTAGAAGAGGTAAAAATCTTAAAAATAGGTCTTAACTTGATACTTGTAAAAGCATAGATACATTTGATGAATTCAATACATACTTTAAAGCCCTTAATCATCATGAAGTCACTTGACTTGTAAATCTTGTAAATCATGTAATAGATCATCAATAACTTGAGAATTCTTGACTTGACATTTTATCAAACACAAGTTGGGTTCATGATACATGTTCAAAATCATACAATTTAAGAGTGAAATATGATGAGTAAATGCAGTGCAATTCAACCCACTAACATGTAGTAAAACCCTCATATAGGGTAACTTAAAATGCATCACAAAAGCTCATAATAGTTCACAGTTTCATAGCTTAAAACATGCATAGTCTCAATGAACCAAATTAATTCATGGAATAAGCTTGAAATTGATAGTCATGTATAATTAATCAATACTTCATAAAACCCCAACATAATTTATGTTCATAATTCATAATCCATAGGTAATATAACTTGAAAACAAGCAATTTTCATGAAAAGGGAAGGTTGAGCTCCATCGGTAAAAGGACCCAATGGATGAAACCCACATACCTTAATCCTTGAATTCCTTGAGATGAAATTAAAGTAGTGTTATCTCAAAGTTGAGCTTGAATTTCTTAGATTTGAATGAGAGAATTGATAGAGTCTTAGAGGGGTTTGAAAGAGGGTTTTGTGAGTTATAGAGATGAAAATAGCTAAGTATAGGTGATTTCATGTTTAAGTGGGCATGATGTTATGACCCTAAGCGTGATGCGGGCCTATTGCACCTGACCAAAGATACTACTTCATGCCCCTGGCGCATCGCGACTAGGGCATGTACAGCCACTAGAAATAAAAAATTAGCAAAAAATATTTTTTGCTATGGGTCTTCTAAAATCCGGGTTATACCCATCCCGCACTTAATTCTTCCCCTGATCACGAATATAAAGTCAAACTTCCAAAATCATGCACAGATTTTAAGATATATGGAAATTACAATTATGGGGCATTCTGAAGCATATGTGGGGTGTATCAGTTGGTGATTCACCTGCTTGGCCCTTTTACTTGGGCCTTAATGGGCTCCAATTCAAGGGGCATTGGCTGCCCATTTTTCTCTTTTTCCTTCACTTAGATTCAACCCAAATCGTCAAGTAAGTTGTGACTGTACTTGGCCTCTTTTTCTGTTCATCTTAAGATTCCAGTATTATCCCTTTAATTCTAAACCATGGGATAAAACTATACCCTTAGCATGGACTTTATTCTTTATTGGACATGGACAGATTTAAGGTTGGGCCTTATCTCCAGTTCCTTTTCATTTTACCAAATTTTGGGCCTCAAATGAGTTCACTCATGTATGAATTAATCTTCTCGATTACCTAGCCTATTTTAGCTAAGCACGTAGGTGACAAAAGCACCTCACTTTCTTTACTTCATTTAAGGTCACAATCTACTTAATTTAACCTAAAACTTAAATACCCTCGCTTATCTTAGGCATTAAACGTAAATATAGCCTACAATCTAAAAGTTAGGAACTTCTAAAATTGATGCTCATTCGATCAAGACATATCATGTTCCATATGCATAGGACTTGTACATGTCAGATGTCATGTGTTACATTCTTTTCCAAGCAATTCCTTTTGATTCAACTTTTTCAAACATTTTTCTTGTTTTCATCACTTTTAGGACTCCCATCTTTCTTTTTTTTTTCCTTTTCTTTCCTCAGCTCTTACATGGGAGACAACTCCCTCTTTCTACCAACACCCCCAACTTGTCCTTAGGCCATTACTTTGCTCTTTTAAGCTCAAGGAAGGATTGGTAAGGTACAAGAAGGTTGCGTCTTTCACAAATTCAACTTGAGGCTATATGGTTACCAAAGAAAGGGTCAAATCTCAAAAGGGTCTGACTAAGCAATCAATACATTGCAATTGGCAGAAAATATGGCCAAAGTGGACTAAAAAGAACCAAGAAAGGTGTAAGGGTCCTTTCCTAACCCAGAATCAACCAAATCACCCTTCAAAACAAATTGGACAAGTTCTAGATGTTGTAAAATATGCCTTTCAACAAAATTCCTCATCTTACAATAGAAAAATGGATTCACATTCAAATAATGGCAACACAATCACAACTTTTAATCATTGCATATCCAAGCTCAATCACTCACATAGTTAACTCAAGATGCATCAAATCTATTCATGGATTAATTTATCAAGGAAAGGAGTAATTGGTGAGACAGTACATGCTCCTTGTCCATGGCAACATTTGAATCAAAGATATGGATTATTGATGCTCGGATTGTGAAGGACTAGAGATAAGATATTTGTTTTTGAATGAATTTTCACATATGCACGAGGTTTGCCATAATTCATGGACATCATTTGTAATCATTTATCGATTCATTTCAAAAAGAAGAAAATTAAAAATAGAAAGATAAATATTAATCTATTACAACCTAAATTAAAATTATTTATAAACCAAAAATTAAATTATTTTTTTCCAATGTTAAGTGAGTCTATGGAGCTAATTTTAACCACTTTTAAAGGGCCACTCTTGGCCGACTATCTTCTTTATTTCAACACATATTTTAGCAGGTTGCTGTCATAACCTAAGCCTAGGACCTAAATGTGACATGACGAATGGGAACTCGAAGGGACCCCAAACAAGCCTCTTAGCATATCAATTAGACATCCTTGTGTTAGAACCCGTATGTCCTTCATTGGATCAATTAGGAAAAATTTGGAATCGAAAGTAGAATTTTTCAAAGTGGGTTCTGGAAGACAATTTAGTTGTGCTCTTAAAATGGTGTTGGATTTCTATTGGTCCAAGTGTGTGGTATGGATCATTCTTTTGACCAAGGATTTGCCTATATATATAAACAAGACATCCCTTAGCTTGTATTCTTTTCCACACTTAAAAGACTTAGCCAAAATAAGAGCAACTTGAAGATCCAAAGAGAGAACCTCTCGCCCTTGACCAAGGAAAAGTGAAATTCATTTTTCTTCACTCCCAAATTATTTTTTTGGTATTAACCTACCTTATTGAGGCTCCTAAGTAGCTTGAAGGTGTTGCTGGAGCAAGAATTCATCTATTTTTTCATCTTTGAAACCCTAACTCAATTGAGTAGTTAAAGTATTGGGAATCATCTAAATGTGTATGTGGTGTGTTGGCCAAAATTGTGGAAATATTATTGTATATTGGCATTTGAATTGATTATTGATATTGCTAGGTTATTGTTGTTATTGTTGTTGTTGATTTGAGCCAAGATGGATTCTCGGGGTGGCCTATTTTAAGGGGAAATACTATCGAAGTTTCTGTAAAAATAAGACATTTAGTTATAATCTGGTTTGCATTTGTGTTTGGGGCCCTCATTTGGGCCTTAGTCATGGCCCACGGGGCTGGGTCATGATAGAAGTGGTATCATAGCGATTTGTCCTTAGAGTGTCCATGGACCGTGTCCAGTAGAGTCTTGTTTATCAGTGTGTCATGCAGCACACCTATAAATAGGAGGCTACAGGACATTTAGGATGTTATCTCTTCTTTTTAATCTTAGATCGTGCGGTAGAGCAGTGACTGACTGATTGTCAAGTCTGATTAATCTACTTCTATGTTCTGATTTTTGTTTAAAGTTGAACCAGTTCTTGTTCTGGTTGTTTGGAGAAGAGAGTCCAAGGTCTTGAAAGTCTTGACAATGGAAGATAATCAATCAACACTGCCTATGCCTGGAAATGCAAGTTGAAATGCAATTGGTTTCACACAAGGGCCTGGAATTAATTACAATCATCCTTTGCTCTTGTCTCCTGCAGATGTCAATGAGAGTTTCTTTACCTGGAAGGAACGAGTTGGGATTAGTTGATGGATCATGCAAGAAGGAAGTATTCTCAGTAAGTGTGTGGAATCAATGGGAAAGAGTCAATGCAGTGGTGTTGTCATGGTTCATGACCTCAGTGCAAAGGGGCTATTAGTACAAAATATGTATCCCTCGAATGTATAAATGGTATAGGATGAGTTGTTGTGACAACCTAAGCCTAGGACCTAAATGTGACGCGATGAATGGGAACCCGAAGGGACCCCAAACAAGCCTTTTAGCATATCAATTAGACATCCTTGTATTAGAACCCGTATGTGTCTCATTGGATCGATTAGGAAAAGTTTGGAACTGAAAGTGGAATTTTTCAAAGTTGAGTTTCGAAAGATAATTTGGTAGTGCTCTTAAAATGGTGTTGGATTTCTATTAGTCCAAGTATGTGGTGTGGACCATTCTTTTGACAAAGGATTTGCTTATATATATATACAAGACATCCCTTATCTTGTATTCTTTTCCATACTTCAAAGACTTAGCTAAAATAAGAGCAGCTTGAAGAGCCAAAGAGAGAACCTCTCGGCCTTGACCAAGGAAAAGTGAAGTTCATTTTTCTTCACTCCCAAATTATTTTGTTCTTATTAACCTACATTATTGAGGCTCCTAAGTAGCTTGAAGGTGTTGTTGGAGCAAGAATTTATCTATTTCTTCATCTTTGAAACCCTAGCTTAATTAAGGAGTTGAAGTGAAAAGGTAAGGTTTAATTTTGTTTTATGTGTTATAAAGGTTGTATGAATGTGGTAGTAAGCTAAAATGAAGAAAAATCATGAAATATAGCATGTGGGAAGTGAGTTATGTATAGACATGTTGGAGTCGTGTGAGTATAAGTATGATATGAGGTGTTGTAATGTGTTGGAACTATGAATTGAAGTTTAATTGGTATGATATGGTCATTGTAGAGCGAAGAAAGTATTGGGAATCATCTAAATGTGTATATGGTGTGTTGGCCAAAATTATGGGAATATTGTTCTTATATTGGCATTTAAATTGAATATTGATGTTTTTGGGTTATTATTGTTGTTGTTGTTGTTGATTTGAGCCGACATGGATTCTCGGGGTAGCCTATTTTAAGGGGAAATGCTACCAAAATTTCTGTAAAAATAAGACATCTGGTTATAATTTGGCTTTGCATTTGCATTTGAGGGCCCCATTCGGGCCCTAGTTACGGCCCATAGGGTTGGGTCGTGACAGAAGTGGTATCATAGTAGTTCGTCCTTGGAGTGTCCATAGACCGTGTCCAGTAGAGTCTTGTTTATCGGTGTGTCGTGTACCACATCTATAAATAGGAGGCTATAGGACATTTAGGATGTTATCTTTTCTTTCTGATCTTAGATTGTGCGATAGAGTAGTGACTGACTGATTGTAAAGTCTGATCAATCTACTTCTATGTTCTGATTTTTGTTTAAAGTAGATCGTGCGATAGAGTAGTGACTGACTGATTGTAAAGTCTGATCAATCTACTTCTATGTTCTGATTTTTGTTTAAAGTTGAACCAGTTCTTGTTCTGGTTGTTCAGAAAAGAGAGTCCAAGGTTTTGAAAGTCTTGACAATGGAAGATAATCAATCAACACTATCTAGGCTTGGAAATGCAAGTGGAAATGCAATTGGTTTCACACAAGGGCCTGGAATCGATTACAATCACCCTTTGTTCTTGTCTCCTGCAGATGTCAATGAGAGTTGCTTTACTTGGAAGGAACGAATTGGGATTAGTTGATGGATCGAGCAAGAAGGAAGTATTCTCAGAAAGTGTATGGAATCAATGGGAAAGAGTCAACGTAGTGGTGTTGTTATGGTTCATGAACTCAGTGCAAACGGGCAATTAGGAGGAATTATGTATGCCTCGAATGCCTAAATGGTATAGGATGAGTTGTTCTCATAACCTAAGCCTAGGACCTAAATGTGACACGACGAATGGGAACCCGAAGGGACCCCAAATAATCCTCTTAGCATATCAATTAGACATCCTTGTGTTAGAACCCGTATTTCCTTCATTGGATCGATTAGGAAAAGTTTGGAATCAAAAGTGGAATTTTTCAAAGTTGAGTTCTGGAAGATAATTTGGTAGTGCTCTTAAAATGGTGTTGGATTTCTATTGGTCCAAGTGTGTGGTATGGACCATTCTTTTGACCAAGGATTTGCCTATATAAGACATCCCTTATCTTGTATTCTTTTCCACACTTATAAGACTTAGCCAAAATAAGAGCAACTTTGAAGAGCCAAAGAGAGAACCTCTTGGCCTTGACCAAGGAAAAGTGAAATTCATTTTTCTTCACTCCCAAATTATTTTGTTGGTATTAACCTACCTTATTGAGGCTCCTAAGTAGCTTGAAGGTGTTGTTGGAGCAAGAATTCATCTATTTCTTCATCTTTGGAACCCTAGCTCAATTGAGGAGTTGAAGTGAAAAGGTAAGGTTTAATCTTATTTTTATGTGTTATAAAGGTTGTATGTATGTGGTAGTATGCTATAATGAAGGAAAATCATGAAATATAGCATGTGGGAAGTGAGTTGTGTATAGACATGTTGGAGTTGTATGAGTATAAGTATGATATGTGGTGTTGTAATGTGTTGGAACTATGAATTGAAGTTTAATTGTTATGATATGATCATTGTAGAGTGAAGAAAGTATTGGGAATCATCTAAATGTGTATGTGTGGTGTTGGCCAAAATTATGGGAATATTGTTGTCATATTGGCATTTGAATTGATTATTGATGTTGTTGGGTTATTGTTATTGTTGTTGTTGTTGATTTTAGCCAAGACGGATTCTCAGGGTGGCCTATTTTAAGGGGAAATGCTATTAAAATTTCTGTAAAAATAAGACATCTGGTTATAATCTGGCTTTGCGTTTGTATTTGGAGGCCCCATTCGGGCCCTAGTCACGGCCCACAGGGCTGGGTTATGATAGAAGTGGTATCACAGTGGTTCTCAATCAACACTGCCTAGGCCTGGAAATGCAAGTGGAAATGCAATTGGTTTCCGATAAGGGCCTGGAATTGATTACAATCATCCTTTGTTCTTGTCTCCTGCAGATGTCAATGAGAGTTGCTTTACCTGGAAGGAACGAATTTGGATTAGTTGATGGATCATGCAAGAAGGAAGTATTCTCAGAAAGTGTGTGGGATCAATGGGAAAGAGTGAATGCAGTGGTGTTGTCATGGTTCATGAACTTAGTGCAAAGGGGCTATTAGGAGGAATTATGTATGCCTTGAATGCATAAATGGTATGGGATAAGTTGTTTGAAAGGTTTAACAAGATTGATGGGTCTAGAACATTCAACCTACACAAAGAAACTACGACACTTACATGTATTGTTTACAAGCTAGTAGACAGTGGAATGTTAAGCCTATTGATGCAATGATAACCTCTTCCTGCAGTAAGTGAGAGTAATAACCCTGATATGGCCTTTTATGATAGAGGAGGACCTTCAAAATTTAAGAAAGACTACATTGTGGTGTGTGAATTCTGCAAGAAGAAAGGACAGTAAGCAATGTGTTGTAATACCAGATTTTAGATTGAACCTACTATATTTCTCCAAGATAACTAAGGAATTGCAATGCTCAGTCAATTTCTTCCCGCATATTCCAGGACCTCTTAAAAGGAAAGGTGTTGGAGGTTAGTGAAGAGAAGGAAGGACTTTACTTGTTGCAACATAAAGGACAAGCACATACTAATAAGCAGCCCATTAGAGGGATGATAGCAACAAGGAATAAAGTAGACCTTCTATTATGGCACAGGAGGTTAGGCCATGCATTTTTTTGGGACAATGAAACAATCGTTAGCCTTGATTCTGGTGAATTTAAATAAGCACTAGATAATTGTGAGAGTTGTCCCCTTGCTAAACAAACTAGAATGCCTTTTCCTACTAGTGAAACTAGAAGTGTTTGTGTTTTTGATTTGTTGCATTTGGATTTATGGGGACCATTTCACATGTTTACTTTTGATGGTAATAAATTGTTTTTAACAAATTATGGATGACCATTCTCGAATGACCTTGATTTACTTGTTGAAGTCAAAAGGTGATGTTATAGTAGTATTAAAGGATTTCATAAAATTAGTCATGACTCAATTTGGAAAACCAATAAAGATAGTGAGATCAGACAATGGGATAGAATTTGTAAATTTAGAATGTAATTCTCTATTCAATTCACATGGTATTATACATCAAAAATCATGTATCTATACCCCCACAACAAAATGGGGTGGTAGGAAGGAGCATAGATATATCTTGGAGTTATCTAGAGCTATTAGATTTTAAGGTTTTATACCTTTGAACTTTTGGGATCACTGTGTCCCAGGAGCTGTATATATGATGAACAAATTACCTTCCACAGTTTTGCAAGGGAAAACACCTTTTGAAATGTTCCATGGTCACAAAGGTACTTTTGATCATTTCAAGACAATGGGTTGTTTGTGTTCTGCAAAAATCTTACCACCTACAGACAAATTTGCAGCAAGGGCATTACCTACAGTCTAAATGTGATATTCTGAGATATCAAAGGGCTATGTCCCATATAACTTGGATACTCATTATTTTTTTTATTTCCAGGGATGTGAGCTTTGAGGAAGATATTTTTTCTTTTAAGGCTCTAACTCTGCCTCATCCTTCGTTCCTAGATAATTCTGCATGTGATGTTGATGATGATCTTGACAAACCTCTATAATCAGTTGAACAACCTGAGCAAAACCAGGATCAAATAGTGAGTGAGCCTATAGTTGATCTTTCAGTATGAGGAGCCATGAGATAGTCTACAAGACCAAGAAATTTGTCCACTTGAATGATTGATTTTGTCACTAATGCAAATGTTGGACCCACTCTTTATTCTCTTTCACAGACTTTAAGCTATGCCAATTCGTCTTCACAATATTAGACCTATATACATGCTTTTTCTTCCATCTTTGAGCCCCAAGCTTATCAAGAGGCTTGTAGAGAGCTACACTAGATTTCAGCAATGCAAGAAAAAAAGACTGATTTATGCTCTGAAGATAACCATTCTCTCCAGTAGTAAAGATTGTCACTGTGAGGAGTGTTTTATCCATTGCTGCTTCTGGATGGCATATTCATCAACTTGATGTTTACAATATTTTTTTTCTACAAGGTGATTTACATGATGAAGTGTGTATGACACTACCTGAGGGCTTTTCTAGCTAGGGTGAGAAGTCAGCACTGGTATGCAGGCTAGTAAAGTCCCTGTATGGTCTCAAATAAGCTGGTAGATAGTGGAATGTTAAGCTTATTGATGCATTGATAACCTCTGGTTTTGAGCAGAGTAAATTAGATCATTCCTTGTTCACGAAAAGGCATCATGGATATATTGTAGTTGTGTTGGTGTATGTACATGACCTAGTAGTTGGTAGTGACTTGCGATTGATTGAACATTCTAAGGAAGGATTGCATGCCAAGTTCAAAATTTAAGATCTTGGAACTCTAAGATACTTCTTGGGAATAGAGTTCAGTCGATCATCTAGAGGGGTATTAAGGAACCAAAGGAAA
Organism: Solanum virginianum; assembly: GCA_000787875.1. Classification (NCBI taxonomy): domain Eukaryota; kingdom Viridiplantae; phylum Streptophyta; class Magnoliopsida; order Solanales; family Solanaceae; genus Solanum; species Solanum virginianum. The sequence continues at coordinate 10,399 of DF358891.1, read as the reverse complement.
TATGAACTTGAAATGATAGAAGAAATAGAGTGGACTAGTGCCAAGCCATCTTAGACACCTTGGGACATCAACTTAAAGTTGACAACAACAGAAGAAGATGCAGCAACAATTGTAACAAATGACCCATTCTTAACAGATATAGGATCATACCAAAGATTGATTGGAAAGTAGTTGTATTTGACACTGACAAGGCCAAACATTGCATTTTGTAGTATAAACATTGAGCTAGTTTCTACAGAGGCCCAAGAAGTCGCATATGGTGGCAGCTATCAAAGTGGTTAGATATATAAAAAGGGAATCTGCTATGGGTATTTTAATGAGCAGCAACAAAGAGAACAAATGTGTGGCTTTTGTGATGCAGTTGGGCATCATGCCCCAACATAAGAAGGTCTGTGACTGGATTCTTGATAACATATGGAAATTCCTTAATATCATGGAGATCAAAAAAATTAATCAACCATATTTTGTAGTTCATTAGAATTAGAATATAGAAGCATGGCCTCTACTGTTTCAGAACTAGTATGGGTCATTACATGATTCAAGGAATTGGGAGAAGAGTTGGAATTGCCTATAGATCTTTTTTTTCCGTGATAGAAAGGTAGTTTTGCAAATAGCAACAAATCTATTGTATCATGAAAGGACAAAGTACATTGAGATATATTGTCATTTTATCAGGGAAAAGATACCACAAGGGGCTGATCAAACCATCATACTTAACAACACGGGAGCAGCAAGCGAACATAATGACTAGAGGACTGATGGGATCACAACATGAATACTTAGTATACAAGCTGTGTATTTTGAATGTCTTTGTACCTACTAGCTTGAGGGGGAGTGATAAAGTTGGAGCAGTAACTTAGTTTAGTCACTGTGGTAGTTAACGCATGTTAGTTATTAGTGGAATATTCCTAGTAGATTTAGTTATTCTCTTAGGATGTTGGTGGTGTAGAGCTGTTAATATTAGTTAGAATAGAACTGTATATAAGTGGGGCCAATTAGTTAATTCCAAAAGGAATTCAATTCCACTTTGTATTGCAGTATTCTCTTATAAAAAAAAGTATCCTCACTTATTTTCAGTACCTTCAGGTGATTCAATTTTTTGCTGGATTTTGCTGTTTGACTAATGAATTGTTGGTTACTATATATCTATATTGTTGGGACAGTTGAAAAGAAAACCCCCCTAAATTGTTTGCGTAATTCATAAGGCCAGTTTAACATTCGAGGATGAATGTTCTAAGGGGGGAGGATGTTAGAACCCGTATGTCCTTCATTGGATCGATTAGAAAAAGTTTGGGATCGAAAGTGGAATTTTTCAAAGTTGGGTTCTTGAAGATAATTTGGTGGTGCTTTTAAAATGGTGTTGGATTTCTATTGGTCCAAGTGTGTGGTGTGGACCATTCTTTTGACCAAGGATTTGCCTATATATATATACAAGATATCCCTTATCTTGTATTCTTTTCCACACTTAAAAGACTTAGCCAAAATAAGAGTAACTTGAAGAGCCAAAGAGAGAACCTCTTAGCCTTGACCAAGGAAAAGTGAAATTAATTTTTCTTCACTCCCAAATTATTTTGTTAGTATTAACCTACCTTATTGAGGCTCCTACGTTTCTTGAAGGTGTTGTTGGAGCAAGAACTCATCTATTTCTTTATTTTTGGAACCCTAGCTCAATTGAGGAGTTGAAGTGAAAATGTAAGATTTAATCTTGTTTTATGTATTATAAAGGTTATATGAATGTGGTAGTATGCTAAAATAAAAGAAAATAATGAAATATAGCATGTGGGAAGTGAGTTGTGTATAGGCATGTTGGAGCCGTGTGAGTATAAGTATGATATGTGGTGTTGTAATGTGTTGGAACTATTAATTGAAGTTTAATTGGTATGATATGATTATTGTAGAGCGAAGAAAGTATTGGGAATCATCTAAATGTGTATGTGGTGTGTTGGCCAAAATTGTGGGAATATTGTTGTTATATTGGCATTTGAATTGATTATTGATGTTTTTGGGTTATTGTTGTTGTTGTTGTTGTTGATTTGAGCTGAGATGGATTCTCGGGGTGGCCTATTTTAAGGGGAAATGTTGCTGAATTTTTTGTAGAGTTAAGGGCAAAGTTAGAATTTAATGTCCAAAAAGTCTTTAGCTAATTGTTTGGCATTGTTATGAATTGTTTGTAGACTTTGGACACCCCGAAGCTTAAGTTGGATTGGATTTGCGTTTGGATTGCATTGGAGGGTGTTTGAGGTATGTAAAGTAACCCTTTTCTTTGGCATGATCTAACTAAACTTAGGCTTGATATAAGCCTCGAGAGAACTCTATTCTTGCAATACGAACTTGTGTATAATTCGTATTTATTTCTTGGTATTCTTATGATATCTTGTCAGAATCCAGACTCTTATGTCTTTGGAATTTGTAAGTTGCAACCAATTGTGAAATGTGAGTAATTTTGAAAGAATTTATTCTTTATTAGTTTTAAAACTATAAGTGTCCATAACTTTTGATAGAAAGGTCGGATTGCCTTGAAAACCATTTTGGAATGCTTCATAGGTGCTTATATCATCTAGGCTAAGTATGTTCCCTGTATGTTGGGCCAGTTTGGGTTTCCATCAGCGTGGAACCCGTGGCGCCCTTTTATGTGATTTTGGTAACTTTGAAAGAATTTGGAATAAATCTTATTTTGATTTTGAATATGAATATTTTACTTATCTTTTGGACTTATGATAATGATTTTATGCATATGATCACTCACGACTCTGCTCATTCCTAGTATGATATCGTTCACCGGTTCCTGGGCCAGTTCTTGTCATGCGCATTATGATATATATATATCCTGATGTTATACTATGTTCAACGGGTCGGCTTGCCTAAGGACTGGGGTCCGCTTAGATTGGGGTTATAAGGTGCTAGGCTTTTGATATGTATGGCATTATGCCCTTTTATGATATCTGACGGAGATTTCGGAGATTTGAACTTTCTGGTGTTACGCTGTGGTATGGCGCAAATTTGGAGGTCACCATCGTTCCTGTGCATTATGCATAATTGGTATTTTAAAAATAAACGTTTGATGTTTTGGATATGCATTTGATCTCCACAATTCTGTTTGATTATTACTCTGATTTATATTCTGTACATTCTGGTTTACATACTCGGTACATATTTCGTATTGATACCCCTTTCTTCGGGGCTGCGTTTTCATGCCCACAGGTATCGACGTACAGTTTGGTGACTCACCAGCTTAGGACATCCCTCTGCTGTTTGACGTGCTCCCCTACTCCGGAGCCCACTTTTGGTATATATATGTATATTCTCGTTCATTGCATTATGTATGTCTATTCAGGGGTACGACGGTCCCGTCTTATGATTCTGTCAGTCTGTCTAGAGGTTTGTGGATACATACACTGGGTTGTGCCCAGTTTGTTTGCTTAAACCTGCATGATGTGTTTGATGGATGGTTTTACCCGCCATGGCGGCCTTGTCGGTCATATATGTCTATATGCTATTCTGTTGGCTCTGTCTGGATTCTACTAGTATCTTCTGATATGCAGGTCATTTTGGGAGAATCAGTAAGTAAAGGAAACTCTATCGAAATTCCTGTAAAAATAAGACATCTGGTTGTAATCTGGCTTTGCATTTGCGTTTGGGGGCCCCATTCGGGCCCTAGTCATGGCTCATGGGGCTGGGTCGTGACATCTTGGTCGTAGAAGCAAAATAAAGAACAAAAAGAGAGATAATAAAAAAGGGAGCGGGGCTAGTGAAAAGTCTTTGATAATCATAAAAGCATAAAAAAGTTAAGCTCATAGCATAAGTACATCATAATATCCAACAACACCTCTAACTTGGAAC
>DF358892.1:71957-86176 GCA_000787875.1 Solanum virginianum | reverse complement strand
AGATCTCAAGTTTGCTTGTTGTGGTGAGTCTTATCTTTCAAGGACAATCCACTATCCTTCTACCTAGAGTGATTTATCTATTTTCCTTACTTTGAGGGTGAGCGCAGGACATATTTTGACCCTCGACCTATCTTATATTAGAGGCATTGTTGGACATCTTGTAAACTCCTTTATGTTTATATGCTAAGTGTCATGATAGGAGATTATGTTATGGTTTAGTTACCTAATTGGATATTGCTATGTGAATTGGTCAACCCATTAGCAAAATTTTAATTGATGAAGGTCCGGAACGCTAATCCCATACTTAGAAAAATTTGGCGAAATCATCTATATAGAGGGTCACAAAAGCCGTGTGAAGCTACAAGGATCCTAAGTCCCGAACTGCCCCCATAGCGTGAGTCATACTTGCCTTCCCCTTAGTCTTTATGTGCTATGTGCTATGTGACATCATGTTATACCCTTTCCTATGACATTCCCAAAGCATGAGTCCTACTTACCCGTCCTTTAGAATTATGTGTTTATTATTTGAATGCGCTTCTGAACCGAGATGTGAATTTGGATACTTTGAGGCTTGATTGGGGACCCACGGGTCCCCTTTCGCCATGTCACTCCTAGACCCTAGGTTCGGGTCGTGATACCAACAATACCTCTAATGATAAGATAGGTTGGGGACTAAGACAAACCCCAGACTCACCCTCAAAGTGAATAAAATAAGTAAAGCACCATTGATAGAGGAATGGTGGTTTGTCCTTGGAAGTTAGGACTCACCACAACAAGCAAAACTAGAGATCCGAGCTAGACATCGTATGGTGGATGAATGTACTCCTCAGTCCCTACATAGTGAGATCATGTAGGCAAAAGTATGCATTAGTACATATGAATATACTAAGTATGGGGGCATGTAATGCATATGACTTACCAATCCGCATTTAATTATTATATGACAAGGGCATATAATATAGACGGAGATAAATAGCAAGAGATATAGTATACAATATGCCATGAATCCAATAATGCATGAAATGCACAAATGCTCATATATAGTGGGGATAGACTATAACCGAAAAATCAAAGCTATTACATAAATTAGTCTGATAAAGGCCTCCCATCGGTAGGAGAAGATTACTTGTCAAGGGTAATCTACATCACACCTTACGAACCACATCATTTTGGTGGATGGTCACCTTCCCTATGAATACGTCATTTCAGAAGGATTTCCATTATGATATCATATTAATAAATGAATAACGATCCCTTATGACCCGGCCATTTTGGTAATGACTTCTATTCTTATGCTAGTACATAGTTTAAGGAAAGGGAGAGGACCCTTAGGGATAGCCTTGACGCCCCCAATCCATCGATGCTAAGTTTTGACGCCCCCAATCCATCAGTGCTAAGTCAAAAACATACTACGAGAATACGTATTCATATATATGCTTTCAAAAGAGGCATTGGTCATTTCAAAACCTTTCAATGCACATTTAGGCTCAGAAACCAAATCATAATTCACAACCATGATACTTATGCATAGGAATAGCTCATGCACATGACAATATGGTACAAGCACCCAATATGCTCAAAGAGCCAATAACAATAGACATTTATGTGATCACATTCTTGTCATAACCAATATCTTGTTAAAATCATTTCAATAGACATAATTAGGTATAACCCACTTCACAATTTTCATAAAATCCATGAACATGAATGCATATGCTATGAATAATTGTTGTATAGCATGGGTAATGGAGATTAAATCTAAAAGTTGCAAACATTATGAAATCTAAGTAAAAACATAAGTAAAATTCACATTTAAAACATAATATAGACTACCCATGCATAAATCAAACTTTGAAGGGGACATGTACATTCATAACTTCATAACTTTAATGTAAACAATCATAATATGGCTTCAATCAACTTAATCATTAAATAAACATAACACATACATCAATTGAATTTAATAAATAATAATATTCAAAACCCATATTTAAAGTAAGATAAATTCATGTAAATTTTCTTGAAAAGAGTTTGGGTCGCCTTGGTTGAAAGGAACCAAGGATCAAAACTCACATACCTTGACAAATGAAAAAGGTTCAAGAGAAATTTGAAGAAGAATGAGCTTCCCTTGATTTCCAAGTTTACCCCTATAAGAGTTCTTAGAGAGAGGCTTGAGAGAGTTTTCAAATGTGAGGAATGAATTTGAATGTTAGGAATAAAGTTTAGATTATTAGGAAGTATTTAGGTAGCATAAGAAGTCCCAAAAGACCTTTAGAATAAACCATATTTACGAAAATGCCATTAATGAAACGAGTTGAAAAAATGAATATTTTCATCTCCAGGGAGAGTATATGGTCCGTGTGGCACTATACGGACCGTGTACTTTTCCCTGAACCCATTAGCAAAATTTTAATTGATGAAGGTCCGGAACGCTAATCCCATACTTAGAAAAATTTGGCGAAATCATCTATATAGAGGGTCACAAAAGCCGTGTGAAGCTACAAGGGCTGTGTACCCAACCGTATTCCCCCTCCTTAGAAAAATCTCACAATAAAGTTATGATATGGTAATTATACTTAGAAAAATTTCAATCCAGAAGCCATACGAAGGGCCTCACGGTCCGTGTCATACCACACGAGCTGTTTGAGGGGCCATGTCACCTTACTTGGTCCCAAATGGTAGGATTCCAAGCTTAAGGCCACCACACGACCCTCCACATCATCCATCAATTATCGCACGACCCGTGTAGGTCCAAGTGTGGTGTACCTTAGCTTAAAACTCCACACCAAGGGCCAAACAACCACTAAGAGGACAAGGGTCACTCCAAGGAGGCCCTACACAGGCCGTGTGACCTCACACTAACCATGAGGGCTCCCATGGAGTATCACCTTGGTCCAAAGTCTCCCGAAATTAAAATTTTCAAGCTCCAATAATGTCACGGCCCAAGCCTAGGGCCTAGACGTGACATGGCTCAAGGGGAACCAAAGGGACCCCAAGCAAGTCTCTTAGAATATCATTACACATCCTTGGTTGAGGAAGTAATAGATACAAAATAATAGAGTAAGAAAAGAGGCAACAAAACTAAGGGAAAAGCTTGCACAACATCATAATCAAGAGACAAGAGACAAGAGACAAGAGACAAAAGATAAGAGACAAGAGACAAGATACAAGATACAAGAGACAAGAGACAAACTTATATTATAGACATCAAGAACAATAGAGTTAAGGCTCTTAACATAGATACATAACAAGTCCAACAACCAGCTCTACTACATTGATAAGAGTGGGGGTCAAGACAAAGTAACTGGGCTCACCCTCATAGTCAAAATAGACAATAAAGAAGAATGTGTCAATACATAATAAGAGCAATATAGGCTACGGTCTCCAAAGTGGAGGACTCACCAACTAGCTTGAGTAGCATCCAACTAGCCACGTGGAGGAGGATCATCAACTTGGGCACCGGTTCCTGCATGGTGACATATGTAAGCATAGAATATGCGTTAATATGTTTGAATGTACTAAGTATATAGGATGCAATGCAACCGAGAATTAAACATCATAATCAAAATGCATAACAATAGGCAATAGGCATACTATAACAATATGACATGTATGATCAATGCATAGGTCAAACATGCTTAATTAACTCATGCTTATATAAAATATCATATGTGTAGAAGAGACCAAGCTAGATTTCCAAAGTACAACCCTTTGGTAGGTTAGTGATAATGCCGCCCCATCACTTAGGTGGATGAGTACAACCCCCCATCTAGGTTGGTGATAATGCCGCCCCAACACCAAGGTAGAGAAGTACAAACCCTTCCCTAGGTTGATGAGTATAAACCCCTATCTAGGTTAGTTATGATACCGCACCATCACTAGGTGGAGAAGTACGAACCCTTCCCTTGGTTGATGAGTACAAACCGCCATCTAGGTTATCCGGGTTCTTAGTCCCCCCCGGATTGGGAATGGGCTAATGCAATACTTTATATAGAATTTATCATATACATAAGCTCATTTTATCATCATGTAATCAATTGTATCATATCTCATGCTTTGAACCTTCAACTCCTCAAGAAATCACATTCGGACATTTTATCAAACACTTAGAGGGGGTGTAATGCTAGTTTAAAACTATGCTTCAAGGAGCATTCTTGGGTTGGGAAAGTAAAACATTTTGAAAAGCACTGTCATTACTCAACAAGGACAACAATAAACTACTTTACGTCTCAAATCCAAAGCAATTTGTTGTCGGTTAAATAGAGCCTTAAATGATCATGTAGTTCTAGTTAAGCTCATATTTAGGGGTGTAAAATGTGTTCAAATATTATTGACTCTCCCAGAATTTTATGGGTAGCACTTTGTTGGTGAGGTTTGCGTATACTTGTGGAATTTCACTGGATTGTTTAGTAGCTACAATATTTTTTTTTGTCCTGATTTGGTGATTATCACCTTTCTTAGTCATATCTTCATCTTCTATTTATCTCTAATTAATGTACTCTTATTTATATGACAGTGAGTATGAGCAGAGTAGCAAGAGCATGAACTTTGATGATTGGTTTTCTCATAGAGTAAGTTTTTATTGTATTTTACAATTAAATTAGTAATACTTAGTTAACATTATTAATTTATATTTATTTTTGTATAGATTTTACATATGGCAAAGAAAAGAATCAACTTACAACCGATGGATTGTATTCTTTAGCTAAAGGTCCTTTTGATAGGGTTCAAAGATTCAAGAGGTATGAAATAAATGATTTTAAGTTTCATACTAAACTTCTCGAGGAAAAGAGGAAGAACCAAAATAGTTGTATTTTAGTAAGAGGAGCAGTGAGTGGTAAGAAAATTAATTACTATAGTGTTCTTACTGAAATAATAGAACTTTAATATTTTGAAGGTGAACAAGTTGTTTTGTTTAAATGTGATTGGTGGGATGTTGATCACATTGGAAAAGGAGTGAAAATAGATAAACATGATTTTGTTAGTGATAACACTAAGTGAAAACTAGCAATAAATGAGCCATTTGTGCTTGCCTCTTAAGCTGAACAAGTTTTTTAATATCAAGGACCATCTTCATCCCATTTGATTAATTATTTTGAATGATCATTTTACCTATTTTACTGAAGGTTCTATTGATGAAGATGCTTGTAATGATGTCTTGCATATACGTGAGGATGATGAAGACTCTATGAATTGGGAAAGAAACAATCTTGATGTTATCAATATTGATGTTACTGTAGTTGATGATATCATTGGAGGTAGTGAATCAGAATCAGAAACTGATGATGAAGATTTGTTATTATAAATATTTTGAAAGTTTTATTTACGTATTATTTATACTCAACTAAGATTAACAATTATATTTACTTATTTTTTAGAGATAATTTTTATTTTATTGAGTTGAATATGAACTAATATTCAATACTGTTGAGTTGACAATATCAATTAAACTGAGTTGGAATATTATTATTTATAGAGTGGTTGTTGATAGAGCCTTGAGTTACAAGTTTTTTTTAATTTTTTTATGAGATCAATATACTAAAATATTTATAGTCTGTTGCGTGATTTTTTGTTACAAAGTATCAAAATTCTTTGTTTGCTACAACATTTATTTATTTTTTCTCTTTAGATTGTGATTTTGTTCATGTCTCTCATAGAACATAAAAATTTATTATGCTTAATTTATCATAATTATATTAGTACTACTATTATGGTCATTGCAGTCGTAAGAAAAAAATTTAATATGACTAAAAGATTAATATTTATAATAAATTTTAATTTGTAATTGAAAATAATTATTAATTAAATTCAAATGATAATTTTGTGGCTATACCATATTATCATGAAAAATAATTATACTTATTAAGATAAGTGTGATCTTGTTCAAGATAAGAAGGGTCTTCATCCATATATAAGCCAAGTGTTGGCCCCACTCCCATATGTGTACCAATAGAAAATCAACACAATTTAAGGGGGGCAACACCAACTTTCTTCAAGACCTCAGGTCTTAGAAATTACACTTTGGTCCTCAAACTTTTTCTAATCGAACCAATTAAGGACATGCAAAGATACAGTTAAAGACATACGCATCTTAACAATTCAAGTTTTAAAAATTTTACTTGAGTCCCCAAATTTTTCAATAATATTACTATAGTCCCAAGTTTCGTAGTGGTTCCAATACACCACAATACGGGTTCTAACATAGAGGGGATGATTTTTTTTTCTTTTATAAAAAGTTAGTTTTTTTTTCAAAAAAAGTTTTTATGATTTAACACGTGGCAATAAATGATTGGTGCGTGATATCACTCTCTTTTTTAAAAGTGGGACTGAACAAAAAAGTTGATCAAAATAGTATATTTACAAAGAAACTAAATAGATTTGTAGGGTAATAGGTCGCCCGCAAAGTTGGGGTGTCTTTTTAAAAATTTGGGACAACATCAGTGGTGAATTTATGTCTTCTCTCTTGTATTATCTAATATCACCATAATTTTTATTACTTTAAGGAAAAATATTCTTTAGCTACAAATTTGCTTAAAAAATAATCTATTGTAGCTAAAAAAATTATAATTACCATGACAAATTTTAACTTGTGGCAAAATTTAATTATTAGTTATGAAATTTATCATATCAAAATAATCTATGACTATTTTATTTAACTTTTTCCATACTTTTTAATTGTTGGAAGCAAAATTATTCATTTAGTTACAACCTTTTGTTTCACATAATTTATTGTTGCTAAATGTTTTTTAATTACTATGATAAATTTAACATGTGGCAAAAATTAATTATTAATATTTATCATAGCAAAATAATCTATGGCTCTTTTCTTTAACTTTTGTCATAATTTTTTATTATTGGAAGCAAAATTATCTAGATTTAGCTACAATGCATTGGTTCAAATAATTTAGTGTGGCTAAAAGATTACTATTGCTAGAGTTACTTTTACTGCATGACAAAAATTTATAATTAACTATATAATTTGCCATGGCAGTAAAATCATAGCTATTTAGGTAATTATTGCTACGATTATTAGTCATTATAGCAAAATGAGAATTTAGCTTTGTCAATTTGATTTTCGTGGCTAAGAAATTTGATAAATTTTTAAATAGCCACGAAATGATTTTTGTGACAATTATTAGACAATAGTTACGATTTTCAAATTCATAGCTTAGATTTCGTAGTAATAAATACATTGTCTTGTAGTTTAGGGTCAAGAGGAGGATGATTGTGTGAGAAATCAAATTTAATATTATTTATCATGTCTAAATGCTAATATGAATATCAATAAAATGAATGTAGAGCTATGCTATGAACAGAAAGATGATTTAGGGGTATTTGGATGAACTTTTTGTTGGATATTTTAAAATTATTTTAACTATTTTTTAAATGTCATTACTTAGTCATTAATGATTACATAAAAAAATTTTGTTAACACAAAAATTATACGATCTATATTCACTCTTTACATGGCTAATACAAGATCATTTGCTTGACAATTTTGAGGTCATTTGCATGATAATTTTGAAATAATTTGCATGGTAATTTTAAGGCCATTTACGTGGCACTTTCAAGGCCAAAAACTTGGCAAGTTTAATGCCAAATGTTTGGCAAGTTTAAAAGGAAAAGCTTGGAAAAAATAAGACCATATACCATGTTTGATCATCAAGTTTTGACAAGTATATATATGTGTCTTCATTCTTGAAACAAAGTAAGAGTGAATAACAAGAAATGAGTAAGAAAGAGTGAAAAAGAAAAGGAAAGTTACTACACTTTCTACTAATATATTTTCTTGGTTATAATCCCCCTTTTCGACTTGCTTATTTTGTAGTAATTATATTTTGTTGATTCCTGTATCCTCTAAGTAATTAGAGAAGACTTGTTTAATCTTGGCCCCCTTTTCGACTTGCGTATTTTGTAGTAATTATATTTTGTTGATTCCTGTATCCTCTAAGTAATTAGAGAAGACTTGTTTAATCTTGGGGAAACATTTCAAACTACTGAAATAGTTTCTTAGGACAGTGTCCAACATGACTCAAATATTATTTTTACTTATGTATATATACTATTTAAAATTATAATCGTAGTAATATTTATCTAAATTTCTTTGTATTATTTTGACTCATTAATCTTCTCTTGTATTTTGTCTTCCCAAATATATATATAGAAAAGAGATTTTAATTTTTTCCCTACAATCTAAGAAACTATGGCAAATAATATCACTACAAAAAATTCTAACACTACCAATGTTAGTACTACCTCTGTTTCTCCAGTCCCAACTGTCTTACCATATGCCAAACCATTTTCATATGTTTCAAATATTAAAATCTTCGCTAATGAAAATTTCAAAAGATGTGTGAAAGAATGTGTTTTTCCCTAATCGATGTTCATGGTCTTGCACATGCGTTATTACATTCACAGCCTGCTGCAGATGCTGATAACAAAATTTTAAAATCATGGCAATATGCCAATTTTTTTTATGTCGTCACACCATTTTACAAACTATTTTTAATGAGCTATTTGATGTATACTATAGTTGCAAAGAAGCAAAAGTTATTTAGGAAGCCTTGATTAAAATGTTCACTGCCGAAGATGCCACAAAACAAAAGTTTGTGGTTGAAAAATTTTATCAATGGAAAATGAGTAACGAGAATGAGATGAAAATTCAAATCAATGAATATCAAAAACTGCTTGAAGACTTGAAATTTGAGGGGATCACTTTACCAGAAAAATTTGTCATTGGAGTGCTGATTAAAAAAATTTCCTGACTCATGGAATGATTACAAAAATAACTTAAAGTATAAGCAGACAAATTTCACGCTTGAGAAAATTGTGACTCACATTCTGATTGAAGATACCAATAGAAAGGAGTCATTCAGGTCAAAGGAGCTAACACTGAAAGCAAATCTAGTGCAAGGTCAAAACAACAACAACAATAGGTATGATAATAAGTCTCGAGACTACAAGTCTTATAACCCCAATTTTAAGAAAATGAAAGGCTCTTGTTTCACTTGTGGAAAACCAGGTTATCATGCCGCACAGTACAGAAAGGGAATGAAAAATGACAAAGAAAAGGGCTATCCTTCCAAAGCTAATTTAGCTGAAGGAGATGAAATTATTGCAGCTGTCATTTCTCAAGTGAATATTGTAGCACATATAAAAGAATGGGCGGTAGACTCTGGGGTTACTCGGCATATTTGTGCAAATCGAGAAGCATTTGCCTCTTATAAATCTATAGGGGATGATAGTGAAGTAGTCTACCTTGGAGACTCAAGAACTACTAAAGTTTTGGGTAAGGGTAAAGTGGTTCTGAAGCTTATTTCTGGAAAAACTTTAGCCCTTATGGATGTGCTACATGTTTTTGAAATATGGGCAAACTTGATTTTTGTCGCTTTACTTGGTAAAGTTGGAGTGAAAGTATCATTTGAGTCTGATAAGGTCATATTGACCAAATCTAATGTATTTGTGTGGAAAGGCTATTGTAACCAAGGACTTTTTATACTCAATGTTCTGAATGAAAAAACATCTACTTCTACTTATATGATAAAATCTATCTCTTTATGGCATGCTAGATTAGGACATGTTAATACCTCATATATAAAGAATATGCAATCACTTGATTTGATATCTGGACTAGATTTAAATAATATTAATAAATGTTAAATATGTACTGAAGCTAAAATTACTAAAAAGTCACATTTTTCAGTAAATAGAGAAACTGAATTATTGTCTTTAATTCACACTGATTTAGGTGACCTAAAATAAACTATGACTAGAGGTGGTAAAAGATATTATGTGACATTTATTGATGAGTTTTCAAGATATACTAAGTTGTATTTGCTTAGAAACAAGGATGATGCTTTTAATACATTTATTTCTTATAAAACTGATGTTGAAAATCAACTTAGTAGAAAAATCAAAAGAATTAGATCTGATAGAGGTGGAGAATATTTATCTTTAAATTCCTTTGTGACCGCCTTATTCACGAAGTAACTCCGCCTTATTCACCTGAATCTAATGGAGTAGCTGAGAGGAAAAATAGGACATTGAAGGAAATGATGAACTCCATGTTAATTAGTTCTAATGCACCTGATAATTTTGCAAAATCTTCTTTTTTTTGTATACATTGAAGGAAATGATGAACTCCATGTTAATTAGTTCTAATGCACCTGATAATTTGTGGGGTTAATCTGTATTATCTGCATGTCACTTACAAAACAGAATTTCTCATAAAAGAACAGGCAACACACCTATGAATTATGAAAGAATTATAGACCTAATTTGAAATATTTAAAAATATGGAGGTGTATTGCTAAAGTTCTGTTGTCTGAACCTAAGAAGAGAAAAATAGGTTCTAAAATAGCTGATTGCATGCTTATTGGATATGCTGAACATAGTGGTGCATATAGATTTCTTGGTTTGAAAAGTGATGTGCTTGATAGCAATACTATTATCGAAACAAAAAATGTTGAATTCTTTGAACATATTTTTTCACTAAGTTAAAATCTCTCATGCACCTGTTGAAGGAAATAGTGTAGCTATTTCTAATGATGAGGAGCTAAGAAAAAAGTAAAAGACGTAGAAAAGTGTAGTTTTCTTATGGAAATGATTTTCAAACTTTTCTTGTGGACAATGAACCATCAAATTATTCTGAAGCTATTTCTTCTCCTGATGCTAAATTTTGGAAAAAGGCAACAAAAACTGAAATTGATTTAATTATGAAAAATAATACATGAATTTTGACTGATTTACCTGGTGCAAAACCTATTGGTTATAAGCGGATTTTCGAAAGAAAACTTAATCCTGATAGATCCATAGATAAATATAAAGCTGGGTTAATAGTAAAAAGATTTTCTCAAAAAAAAAAATATTTTGATACATTTGCACCAGTAACTATGATTTCTTCTATTCAAATGTTAATTGCCTTAGCATCAATCCATAAGCTTTTTATTCATCAAATGGATGTAAAAACAGCTTTTTTAAATGGTGATTTGGAAGAAGAAATATATATGATTCAACCTAAAGGATGTATTGTTCCTGGAAAAGAAAATAAAGTTTGTAAACTTATTAAATCTCTTTATGATCTTAAACAAGCTCCTAAGCAATAGCATGAAAAATTTTGATCAAGTCATAGTGAGAGATTACTTTTCTTCTGTTGAATAAGTGTGTTTATACTAAAATGATAGACAATGATTATGTGATAATATGTTTGTATGTTGATGACATGCTTATATTTGGTACAAGTTTAAATATTGTGGAGAGTACCAAATTATTTTTATCTACTAATTTTGATATGAAAGATCTGGGTGAAGTTAATATGATATTGAGAATTAAAGTTACAAGGAGTGAAGATGGTATATTGTTGTCACAAGAACATTATGTGGAGAGACTTCTTAAGAATTTTGAATGTTTTGATGTGATACCTGTGACCACTTCTTATGATGCTAATTCTCAGTTGAAAAAGAATAAAAGTGACCCAGCGGTTCAGTCTAAATATGCTCAGATTATTGGGAGTCTGATACATTTAATGAATTTTACTAGGCCTGATATAGCCTATGCTCTATGTAGACTGAGTAAATATACTTATAATCCCAATAAAGATCATTGGCCTGGATTAATGAGGCTGATGAAATATTTGAGAGGAACCATGAATTATGATATCTTGTATAGTTGATTTCCTTTAACATTAGAAGGGTATTGTGATGCAAACTGAATCTCTGATTCAGATGAGACAAAATCCACTAGTGGATATGTGTTCACCTTAGGTGGTGGTGCAATATCTTGGAAATCAGCTAAACAGACGATTATTGCAAGATCAACTATGGAGTCAGAGTTTGTAGCTCTGGAACTAGCTGGTTCTGATGCTGAGTGGCTAAGAAATTTCTTAGCAAATATCCCTTTAATAAAGGATGAGATGCCTCTAGTGTCTATACATTGTGATTGTCAAGCCGCAATTGTTATTGCGAAGAATAAATCTTACAATTGTAAGAGTAGACACATGAAATTGAGACATGATGTCGTTAAGCAGCTGCTGAAAGATGGAATTATTTTCATTGATTTGTGTGAAGTCAGAATTGAATTTGGCCGATTCACTGACTAAACCTGTGGGAAGGAAATTAATTCTTCAAACCTCGAAAGAGATGGGTCTGAGGCCAATATGATTGTCAATGAAGATGGTAACCCCACCTATGTGATTGGAGATCCCATGAAGTAGGTTCATATGGGTAATAATAAGTCGATATTTATACTGCGCACTAACTGAGAGTGCTTGAACTGTTACTAATTATGAGGGATGAGTTTTTAACTCTTAATGAATTCATATTCTTTATGGATGGTGTATTTAGAGCAGTACACACTTGATGGATTTACTTATATGAGAAGTGGAGTGAGGCCGCTTCTATGAGACCTTGGCCTAGTCTCTAGAGCTTTCATGAATAACCAGGCATGCGCATGTTCTATTGGCGCAAAATCGCGTTGAGCAACAAAATATAAGGATCAGAATGCGATTGGTAGAATCTCTGACTTACAATAAAGAATTTTTGATTCATAGAAATTATCTGACTTATAATAAAACAATTTTGGTTCATAGAAATTTTATATTTCACCAATAATTCTGTAAGTTCAATTTTATCGATGTAAGTTTGATTCATAGTCCAAAAACCTACAACATTTTGATCATGCAAAATTAAGTAAGTCTTGTTATTATTCTTAAAATATTTTTAAAATATATGGGGGATTGTTGGATATTTTAAAATTATTTTAACCATTTTCTAAATGTCATTACTCAGTCATTAATGATTACATAAAAATATTTTGTTAACAATTGCATGTTTTAAGGCCATTTACATGGCACTTTCAAGGCTAAAAACTTGGCAAGTTTAATGCCAAATGCTTGGCAAGTTTAAAGCCAAAAGGTTGGCAAAAATAAGACCATATACCATGCTTGATCACCAAGTTTTGACAAGTATATATATGTGTCTTCATTCTTGAGACAAAGTAAGAGTGAAGAACAAGAAGTGAGTAAGAAAGAGTGAAAAAGAAAAGGAAAGTTACTACACTTTCTACTAATATATTTTCTTGGTTATAATCCCCCTTTCCGACTTACTTATTTTATAATAATTATATTTTGTTGCTTCCTGTATCCCCTAAGTAATTAGAGAAGATTTGTTTAAACGTGGAGAAATATTTCACACTGCTGAAACAGTTTCTTAGGACAGTGCCTAGCACGACTCAAATATTATTTTTACTTATATATGTATACTATTTAAAATTATAATTGTAGTAATATTTATCTAAATTTCTTTGTATTATTTTGACTCATTAATCTTCTCTTGTATTTTATCTTCCCAAATATATATATATAGAAAAGAGATTTCAATATTCCCCTACACTTTTTCTTAAAAGAATTTAAACGTCAAGAGCCAACAACCAAAAGTAGATAGCTATCTATTTTTGACTTTTTACTTTTTTTTTAAAAAATACTTTTCAAGACTAAAGTAAAGCGCTCAAAATCATCTTAATTATTTATCTGTCAAACATCTCCAAAAATAAGAAAAAATGTTTAAAAGACAAAAACAACTAAAAATTATCAAGTCAATCTACACACATTGATCAAGATACGTAAGGTTGATTCTTACTGACAGTAGTGCGTATGTGTGCTTACAAAAAATTGATGGTTGAAGGAGTGACACTTTAAGATGTGTGCACCACAGAATTTGGGAGACTTCTTTAATTCTAGTGATCTCTTCTCTTTAACCCACTTCCACTTAACTGCTTTACAAGTAAGATCATCTCAATTTCTTAATCTTCTTTCACCTATTCGAATTAGATTTTCTTCTAATAATTTATTCAACGACGGAGCTAGTAGCTCTTATTTGGTTGAACTCAATAAATTTTATTTGAATAATATATTACTAAATTTATTAAATATGTTTAAACATTAAAGTTAAAACCTGATTTTTATCACTTAAAATCGTTATCATAAAATTCAGAACCTAGAAACTTAAAACTCTTAGTTTTGCATTTGAATTCATTGACCCTGTAAATGTGCTTTGAAAGTTTTTCTTTTTTCCAGTTTTGTTTTCTTGGTCCTTATAAGAAAAAAAAATTGTGGCATAAACTCCATAGACGGTTGTTGTTATAGCTTAAAAGCATCAAAATTTAAAATTTTTTTTCCAATAAGTCTTTTTTCAGTGGGTACTGCTACAATAGATCCGATATGT
>DF358892.1:57305-71928 GCA_000787875.1 Solanum virginianum | reverse complement strand
GATATGTGCGGAGGAAACTATACTTGAAATTAAGGGTAATTTTGTGTCGTTATTTTAGATAATTTGAATGAATCTAATGCTAGAAATTCAAGAAAAAGACGAAGTCAATTTCTATATAGTAGTATACAATATTTTATAATATAGAATGTGAGTGTATAAACTGCTCTTTTAGTTTGATATATTAAGGGTATAATGTTGCACATTGAATTTTTAAATATTATAGTGAAAACATTATTAATGTTGCGTAGATTATTGTATGCGAAATATATAATATTGTATACCAAAATTTTTTAAACATTGGTATCAGAAAATAGGCTATCTAAATAACAGCTAACTTAAAAATTTAATTATCTCAATAACGACAAAAGCATTTTCATTTCGAGAATGAACTATTATACATATTTTTTGCTAAAAGATTTATAACATATATATACATATATATATATATATATATATATTTGATATATTTCTATTATTTAAGTTTGAATAATGGTATGTGAATGTCTAACATCGAAAGGGATTTGGGTGTGCGCATTCACGTGAATGTCTAACAAACATTCACGTTGAGACTTGAGTCCCATCCCACAGGTCAAAATGAAAAAGAAGGCAAGTGTCTACTAGCCACCTTCTTTCCCATCATTCACATTATTTTGAAAAAATTACTTAGAGGCATATTTTTAGCGATATTTTTTTATAACTTGATATGATGTTTAAAAAAAAAATGAAGACTTTTAAAGTTTGTGGTCTAAAATTATTTCTAGATATTTGTATGATTGAGAATCATTTTATTAAGGATATAAAGTGGATTTTAAATTTAAATTATTTTCAATTAGAGTAAGGTGACATTCTTTTTGGGACAGATCAAAAAGCAAAATGTGCCACATAAAATGTGATAGCGAGAATAATAAATTTGTAGTTGTATTAAAAGTTATAAGTGTTTTAAAATATAATGTGTTTGTTCAGTAAGAACTTGGCACAATATATTATAAATGTATTAAAGTGTGTGATGAATATGTTATTCATCAGTGAAACTTGTATTAGATATGTTTTATAAATAGTTCAATGTAATATGAACTAAAACTATATTATAAATGTTCAACAAAAATAAATTACTATTATTATAAATGGTAAATATTTTCTTAGTTTTCATTTTATTTTTAATTATCACTAAAATAGGTTCATAAATCAAATAGTAGCAAGTTAATAGTCAGTATCAGTAGTACAATATAACCCCCGGCCTCGTGTGTTTAGTAAAATTTCTTTTGTTAATTTACGTATCAACCAAGGCACAAAATTATCATTTTTTTATATTAAAGTATCATTTCAACCTTACCAACTATAAGTGTAAATTTGAAATTTTATTCTTTGTCAAAATATAGTAACTGAATTTATTTTTGCCGAAATGTTGATTTTATGAGAAGAACTATTATATTTGTCGTCTTCATTTTGGCATTTGAATGCTTCTTTGCTGGCTTTATGGATTGTTAAAAATTTCACACATGAATGTTTTTCTTTTTCATTTGCTTTGGCATTTATAGTTACTTTTTAAATAATTTACACTTAATTCAATTATTCTAGTCAGAGATTATTGATATAATGAATAAAATTCAATAGTTTTAATATGGCAATATAATATTCAATATTGTTATGACTCTAGTCTTATAACGAGAAAAGTTCATGAGCAACATGGTTGGTCAGGGGTCGGTTTGAATTTGTTATTGGTCAAAATTAAAATTAAACCAACTTAATTCGATTTTTAAATTCTCAAATTCAATCCAATTCAATTATAATATATATTTATAGGATTAGTTATTATCAATTTCGGTTTCGTTTGGTTTGCTTATTCGGTTATTAACCATACACAAAAATAAAAATAATGATTCCTTTAAAATGGAGAAAAAAGTAACAACAATATTAGAACGACTAATATTATGGAACTTTCTATCAGTAAATTTGTTGTGAGAAAAGTTTTGACATTTACCATTTTGACCTACAAGGAAGAGATAGTGACATTTTAGTCCCACTAAGAATTGTCACAGACATTCGTATACATGAAATCAATAAGATAAATGTTCTCATCTTTAACATTTATGTTTTCATAAGTAGATTAAATAATAAAAATTATTTTTATAAATTATGTATCATGTATAAAATATATGAATATAATTTATCGGTTCGGTTTGGTTATTTCTTTGTTTTTTCCAAACAAACCCAAACCTAAACCAAAACCAAGGCAAAAAACTATCAACTTTTGAAAGATTAAAACCAAACCAAAATCAAATCGAAATAAAATTAATTTATTTAATCTGTTTGGTTCGGTTCTTCGATTTGGATAGATTTTTATCCTAATCGTGAACACCTTTGATGAGCATACACAAATTAATCAGAGTGTAGTATTTTTAGAAAGAACTATAATAATTCATAAATTTAAAGAAAGCGTAATTAATTAAATAGTTCATAGAATAACTGGGAAGGACCGTCTCAACAAATTTAGGAGCATAAAATCAAACTTCATGAAGAGGCTTTTTCTTTAGTTGCCATTGGTGAATCGAAAAATCACAATACAAACAAATGCAATCCTACAGGTGAGGTTTGGAGAGTGTAAGTGCAATCCTACAAGTGAGGTTTGGAGAGTGTATAGTGTGCACAGATCTTATGAAATAAAAATATAAACAATGCAAATTTTCAACGAAAAATTATAATAAATTAAATGTGACTTAAAGTTTTAAAAGTTTATCAAATGAGTTCAAAATCATGTTGTGTTGAATTTGATAAGTTGATATAATAATTTAAAAAATTCGTTGCATTGTTTGAAAAGACACCAATTTTTTAAACCTTCTTATAATCAACAATAGATTTTGCATAATACAAAAGGTTTAATCATTTGGTATATATATAACATCTTTAGAAGAAAATGGGGCTCCTAATTTTTTTGTTAGGGCCCAAAGCGATTGTCTTATCAGTCTTATGGTCGAGACGACCTTATAACTGGGGGCAACTTTTCAACTTATTTTTCTAACAATGGTAGCAGTATGAATATAACAAATTTCTCAAGACACAATAAATAAAATAATAATTGTATTATATTATTTTTTGAATATAATAAATTTAATATTTTAAAAAATAATTATAATTAATAATAAAAATAAATTAGAAATTGTTAGAAGATAATGAATGCCTATCTAGTGATACACCTTTTTGTTAAGTAACTTTTCACTAAATTATGTTTCTGCCTTTTTTTTTTCCTTTTCTGATACACCTTTTTATTTAGTAACCTTTCATTAAATTATGTTTAGGAAAATTACGCGGATAAACAAATATATATTAGTTAATTAGCTAACATAGTTATAGTTTGAATTAATTAAGACTCGCGAAAATCATCTAGCTATAATTACAGTTTGAGTTTTGTATAATTCGCACAATTCTTACAAACGTTGTGTGCGATTATACAAAAACTGTGCATGAATCAAACTGTATAGCGAAATATACAAACACTACAAATTGTATAGCAAATTATGCGAACGTTGTGCATGAGTTGTATGGCGAAACATACAAATGCTATACAAAAACTGTGAATTGTATAGCAAATTATACAAACGTATACAAATATTGCACAAATTTTACAAACCTGGCTATAATTATAGTTAAAAAATGTAATTACTCAAGTTATAGTTGTAACGACCCTCAAGCTAGGAGCCTAGAAAATGCAGAAAACTTAGATTGGAAATGCCCAGGGTCAGTCCACGAAGCCAAGTCCACGGCCTGTGGTTTAGACCAAGAGCCATAGAGCAAGCTAATGGATGGGAGACTTAGGAAGTTGAAAATTTACTAAGTGTAAAATGGTCCACGAAGGGCACATACAACTCATAGAAGTATTCACAATTCATGGAAAGAGTCATAGGTGTGAGTTCAAAACCTGAAGAAAATTTTGAATTTTTGGAAGGGGAACCATGATTAACAAGACGTATTGTTGAACCATGTATGATTAGTAATTAGCCTTCATATATGGGAGTCCAGAAAAGTGAAGATTTTGCTAAGTGTGGAAGGACTTCATGAGGCCATCAACGACTCATGGATTAAAGAATGACCCGTGGATAGGGGCTTTATAGTTGATGGTTAGTAATCAGTTTCTGAAGATTGAAAAAGGAGAACAGGACAGCGAGAACCATGGTACGTGGTTCCATCAATGACCAGTCTTCGAGGTCTCCTAGATGGTGTCCACCAGTTTTAATGAAGGGTAATTTTATTCTTTCCGCCAATCCTAAATCTAAACTATGCCATTTTAGTGACTTCTTTAGGCCCCTAATCAAACCTTAAAGCCTTAGATTCCTATTCCTTTACCTCATTCTTCCACTTTCAAAATTCCTAAGGCATTCTTCCTCTTCAAGAACAAGATAAGGAGGCTAGGGTTTCAAGGGTCTCTTCCATAACAACAATTCCTTCTTCATAGACTAACCTAAGGTATGTGAGTTGATTTGTGGGTCTCCTAGCACCCAAAAAGTCCTACAATAAAATATTTACCTTTTTTTTAAGTTGCTTAAATACTACCATGCATGCTAATGATGATTTCATGATGTTTTGTGTTACTACATGTCTTTAATGTTACCATATGACATTCTACTAAGTATTTTCATATGTTTTAAGTTGATGGTGATAACCCCAAGGATGTGGGTTTGAACGATGAAGTGTGAGTTGTTTTGAATGTTTTGAATAAGCGTTATTTTCTTATATTCAAGCATGTCATATGTGATTTATGAATTTTCCAATCTATGAATAAGCTCACTAAATTTCACGTCAAGTCTTGCGTGATATATAAAAATGCTTAGGGCAAAAATAAGTATTTTAAAGTGGTGATCTGTCAAAAATATAAGCATGATTGTCAATGCCCTAGATAATGTTTATGATGGTCCCCAAAATGAAAGGACAATTCTCACTTAGTGGTACCTTAAGTTTGAGTTACTCTTAAGATTGCTACATATGATTCTATGTGTCATAATTTGACTAAGACCATATTTTAAAGATTTTATTTAATTACTTAAAATCGAATAAAACATTGAGGTAGGGTTTGATAAGGGACCCTAGAAGAAACCTTTTGTCCCATAAACTATGTGTCATCGAAGAAGCCCTTGTAGGCTAGGCTAGTTGATTCGCGTAGGCTAATTATATTATATGATGATGCATGTTAAGTGATAGAGTTCCACCCGGCAAGTAACCTCCCTGTGCCAATATGGGGGTTATGTTGGATTTCATGTAATAACTTACATGGTCTTATATGTTGGTTATGATCTACTCCCACAATGTCTATGATCCATGCCTTAGTTCAATCATATCAATTCTATTTATGCATTATTCTTGCTCATATTGAATGATATTCCTTGTGCATGCTTGAGCTCATATTACTATTACCTTATCATCCCATGCATGTAAGTCTTTACGTATGTATGATGACATTACAATTTCATTTTTGCATTGCATATCACATACTTAATACATTTCAAAAGTACTAACATATATTTTTCCTACATAATTTAACCATATAAGGGCAAGCACTCATCCCACGGTTCGTGGCTAGTTCTTACGATATTCAACAATAGTTTTATTGTGATGAGCCCTTAGTTTGAGATTCCACCATTTTCCTTCCTTTTTATAGATTTTGGATTTGGTGTACATGTTGGATTTTGGAAGCTTTTACTTTCTATGTCGTTAACATTTGAAATCTTTTCAATTTGATGGAGACAAACCATTTACTGGTTTTCGCCCATCCATGCTCTAGTTGGTATGTTCATGGACGATATGTATGTTTTTAAGATGTTTTTATTCCAAATGATGTCCCATATACCGTACCTAATTTACTTTTGCAAATGTATAAGCTTTTGGGCTATGAATGCTTGATATATTAAGATCGCTTTGGTGAGGTGCCTATAGATGTCTCATTCATCCTGTGATGACTAGGCCTAGGTCTGAGTCATTACAAACATGGTATTAGAGCATGAGGTTTTAAATATTCCTTAGATGTCCAAATATACCACATCGAGTAGTGTTCTGCTCAAGGCTATGAAGCACATCACAATCTTGAATGAGAGGCAATGAGGCATTTGGAAAAGTTTTCACTTCTTTTTTATTCATGTCGTGCCTTTAGAGTTGTTAAGGTTCTCCCATAACTAACAATGATCTCTTTATTATTTATAGATTATTCCACCAAGAAGAGCTCCACAACCAACGAACAAACCTGACCAACAAGCCCCTCCACTATAATAAGATGATAGATTGTCTCACGTAGAGTTCAGAGCTATGTTCACCATTCTAGCCCAAGATTTGGTCAATCAAGATAATAATGAGATTGCAATTCACCCAAAGTGCCTATTCTGGCTACACGAGTTAGATATTTTATGAGGATGATTCCTTTAGAGTTGCACGGTTCAAATATGAAAAAGGATCCTATTAACCATATTGATGAGGCTTACCAAATTGTTGCCGTAATGGGATTTCTCTCAGAGGAGAAGGTCGAGTTGTGGCCTATCAACTAAAGGGAGTACCCGAGATATTGTATGAATAATGGGTGGTAGAGAGGGACCAAAGAACAGGTCTAATTTAATGAGAAGAGTTCAAGGGTGCTTTCTTGGATGGTTCTTTCCAATAAAGTTGAGGGAGGCCAAGGTACAAGAGTTCATTAATCTCAAACAAGAGAACATGAGTGTAAGGTAGTATGCTTTCAAGTTCACCAAACCCTCCAAATATGCCCTTTCATGGTAGCAGATCCAAGAGCCCGTATGAGCAAATTCATTTCTGGTGTATCAGACTTGTTGTCAAAAGAGTGCAAGGTGGCTATACTTGTGAAGGAGATTGACATCTCCCAATTGATGACATATTCCGAGTGAATTGAGGAGGAGAAGATAAGAGAAAGAGCTAGGGATTCCAAGAGGATTCGGGTTGACGGTGGGGGATATTCTCACCAAATAAGTGAAGGTTACAAGTTCCAAAGTGGCCAAAAGCAAAGTGGACAAGGGTCTACCAATACTTTTCTCCCGATCCACTTAAGATAAGGGGGTAGCTCCAAAACCTCAAACCCCAAATTGCCCCAAGTGTGAAAATCTCCACAAGGGAGAGTGCTTGACCACTTCAAATGCATACTTTAAGTAAAAAAGCCCGGACACCAAGTAAAAGATTGTAGGAGTGGAGGTGTAGGGCCCCAAGTCCAAGCTGGGAAAGTTCAACGTGCCCCAAGGACTAATCGTTTTTAGCTCTTCATAGCTAACAATAAGTTGAAAAGGTTATGGATATTGTCACCAATATGTTGAAAGTTTACAATTTTGATGTATATGCATTGTCAACCCCTGGGGCTAATTCGTCATTTGTAACTCCTTTTATTACAAATAGATTCCATGCATATCGCAAAGTCCTTCATGAGCTTTATGAAGTATATACCCTCATAGGAGAGTCTATTATTTCATGAAGAGTTTATAGAAATTGTCTCATTTCCATGTTGCATAAAGTTGTCCCTTATGAGTTTGTAGAACTCTCCTTAGTTGATTTTGACATTATACTTGAGATGGATTGGTTACATGGTTTGTATGCCTTCATCGATTGTAGGACTCGTAAAGTCATATTCCACTTCCCAAATGAGTCTATTCTCGAGTCCGAGGGTAGAAATTCTTCATGTATAGTTCGATTTGTTTCCTTCCTAAAAGTCTGAAAAATATCTCAAAGGGATGCATATATCATCTAGTAAGGGTCAAAGGTGTCACTTCCAAAGTTCCTTCTCTTGAATTGGTTCCCATTTTTAACAAGTTTACTGATGTCTTTCCGAATGAGTTATCGAGTGTTCCTCCCAAAAGAGAAATAGATTTCAGCATAGATATCCTACCTGACACTCAACCTATTTCAATTTTTCCTTATAGAATGCTTCTCATGGAGTTGAAAGAATTAAAAGAATAATCGAACAATTTGTCAGAGGAGGATTTCATTAGATCTAGTAGATCTCTATGGGATTCTCCGATTTTGTTAGTAAGGAAGAAGGACAGGTCATTCCGCACGTGTATAGACTACGAGCAACTCAACAAGGTCACTATTAAGAAAAAATATGAACTCCCAAGAATAAATAACTTGTTTGACCAACTGCAAGGGGCTACACATTTCTCCAAAATTTATTTGAGGTCCAGTTATGACCAACTAAGGGTGAGAGAGAGTGATAATGCTAAGACGACTTTTTGAATTAGGTATGTTCACCTTTAATTTGTAGTGATGTCTTTTGGTCTCACTAATACACCAGTTATATTCATAAACCTCGTGAACAGGGTATTCAATCCCTACCTTGATATGTTCATACTGGTGTTCATTGATGATATCCTAATCTATTCTCGAAGTGAGGGAGAACTTATGGAGAACTTGAGGGTGGTATTGCAAACCTTGAGGGAGCAATGGATTTTTGCAAAGTTTGAGAAGTGTGAGTTTTTTCTAAATGAGATTGCCTTTCTTGGGCATGTGGTATCAAGTGATGGTATTAATGTTGATCCTAAAAAGACGAAAGCAGTGAGAAATTAGCCAAGGCCATTGACTCTAATGGACATTAGGAGTTTCATAGGCCTAACCCAAGATATTGATATTCCAACTTGAAGTGAGAAGAAGTCAATATATACTTTGTAGTGGGGTTATGTAAGACCAAGAAACACTTTGA
Organism: Solanum virginianum; assembly: GCA_000787875.1. Lineage (NCBI taxonomy): Eukaryota > Viridiplantae > Streptophyta > Magnoliopsida > Solanales > Solanaceae > Solanum > Solanum virginianum. The sequence continues at coordinate 63,254 of DF358892.1, read as the reverse complement.
TTCCATTTGGGTGATAGTTGATTAGATGACAAAGTTTGCTCAGTTTTTACCGGTTAGAATGATATTTAGTGCTGAAGGCTATGCTTACTTGTATATCTGAGACTTAGTGAGGTTGGACGAGATTTCATTATTGATCATATCGAATTGTGGTGTCAAATTTACCTTTCATTTTTGAAATCTTTTCAAAGGGGTCTTAGTGGTAAGGTAAAATTAAGTATCGCATTCCATCCTCAAATCAACGAGCAAGCTGAGAGGATCATCCGCACATTGGAAGGCATGTTGAGAGATTGTGTTTTGGAGTTCAAAGGGAGTTGGGATGAGCATTTTCCTTTCACCAAATTTTCCTATCGTAATAGTTTTATGCAAGAATCGAGATGGAATCATTTGAGGCCCTATATGGCAGGTAGTGTAGAACACCTATTGGGTAGTTTGAAGTTGGTGAGATGGTACTTCTAGGACCAGACTTAGTCATGAATGCACTGGAAAAGGTGAGGCTTATAAGGGAAAAGTTGCAAATGACTCTAAGTTAACAAAGGTCCTACTCTGATGTGAGGAGGAGAGATCTTGGTTCCTAATTGATGATTTGGTCTATTTGAAGATGTCCCCTATGAAAGTGTGATCCAATTTGACAAAAGAGAAAGTTAAGCCCTAGGTATGTAGGGCCCTATAAGGTGATGAGAAGAGTTGGCAAGGTAGCATATGAGTTGGAGTCACTTACAGAAATGAATTTAATTCATTTGGTTTTTCATGTATCAATGTTGGGGAAGTTCATAGGTAATACAAAGTCCATAGGTGCTTGGAAGATTTGATTGTTAAAGAGAATTTGAGTTATGAAAAAGTATTTGATGAAAGTTTAGACCGGTAAGTGAAAAGGATAAGGAACAAGGAAGTTATATCCGTTAAAATGCTTTGGAAAAACTATCAAGTTGAGTATGCCACATGAGAAGCGGAAACGGATATGATGAAGTGTTACCCATATCTATTCCACTCTACTCAAGCCTAAGGTATTAAGATATTCTTGCCTAAAACCTCCAATTCCTTGTATTTTAGTTTTGCATAATGCATACACTCATTTTTATGTTTATGGACTATTTTAAAAAATATGTTGAGTATGAATTTTGAAAATTTTATGAAAGGATGTTTAAATTGTATTTTTTTGCATGATGGGTTATTAACTATGTTTAACTCCTTAGAACCCATATTTGAATATATTTGGGGACGAATGTTCCCAAGGGAAAAAAATTGTCACGTCCCTCATACTAATAGCCTAGAAAGTGCAAAAAAGTTGGAATGAACATGCCTAGGGTCAGGCCACGACCCGCGGTTTTAGACCACGAGTCGTGGACCAGGATCGTGGATGGGAGCCTCAGGAATTTGAAAATTTGCCAAGTATAAAATGGTCCGTGAAGGGCACAAATGACCCGTAAAAGTATTGATGATTCATGGAAAGGGTTGTGAGTATGAGTTCTAGACATGAAGGGAATTTAGTGTTTTTGGAAAGAGAACCATGATTAATAGGACAGATCGTTGACCTATGCATGACCAGTAATCAGCCTTCATAGATGAGAGTCCAAAAAAGTGAAAACTTTGTTAAGTATGGAAAGACTCCATGAAGCCATCCATGACTTGTGGAACGAAGAGTGGCCCGTGACAAAGGATTTCATGGTTGGTAGTTGGTAACCAATTTCTATAGATTATAAAAGAAGAACAGGATGATGATAACCACGACTCGTTATTCTATCCATGGCTCGTAATCGAGGTTACGTGGATGGTGTCCAAAATTTTAATGAAGTGCAATTTTGTCCTTTTGCCAATCCTAAACTTAAAATACACTATTTTGGTGACTCTTTAGGCCCCTAATCAGACCAGAAAGCCCTAGATTTCCATTCTTTTACCTCATTCTTCCACTTTCAAAACTCTTAAGGCATTCTTCCTTTTCAAGAACAGGCTAAGGAGGCCAGGGTTTACCTAAGGTATGTGAGTTGACATGTGGGTCTCCTTTTACCCACAAAGTCCTACACTAAAGTTTTTGCCTTTTCTTTAAGTTTCTTAAATATTACCATGCATGCTAATGATGGTTTCATGATGTTTTATGTAACTACATGTCTTCAATGTTACTATATCATGTTCTACTAAATACTTTCATGTGTTTTAAGTTGATGATGATGACCCCAATGATGTGGGTTTGAAGGATAAAGTGTGGGTTATTTTATATGTTTTGAATAAGCATGATTTTCCTATATTCAAGCATGTCACATATGATTTATGAATTTTTCAACCTATGACTATGCCCATTAAGTTTCAACTCAAGTTTTGCATGATATTTGATAATTATTAGGGCATAAAAGAAATGTTTTAAAGTGATCACCTGTCAAAGATATAAATATGATTGACAATGCACTAAATGATGATCCCTAGATGAAAGGATAATTCTTACTTTGATGGTACCTTAAGCTCGGGCTACTCTTGAGATTGCTACTTAGGATTCTATATGTCATAATTTACTAACCTTATGCTTTGATGATTTTGTGAGATGACTTAGTACCGAAAAAGGCGTCGAGGTGGGGTTCGGTAAGGGAAACCTAGAAGCAATCTTTTGACCATTAACTATGTGCCACCATAGGAGCCTTCATAGGCTAGGCTAGTGAATCTACGTAGGTCAATTATATTATATGATGATGTATGCTAAATGATGGAGTTCCACCCGATAAGTGCTCTCCCCGTCCCAACATAGGGGGTGATTTTGAATTTTATATAGTAGTTCACTTTGTCTTATATGTCAGCTATGGTCTATTTCTACAATGTCTATGATCCATTCCTAGGTTCCATCACATGTGTTTATTTATGCATTATTCTTGATCATATTTGTCACGCCCCAAATCCCGTTAAGGCGGACTGGCACCCGTTGCCGAGTGTTTATTTATGCATTATTCTTGAGCATATTTGTCACGCCCCAAATCCCGTTAAGGCGGACTGGCACCCGTTGCCGATGAGGCCTGGAAGAACAAACCTGTATCTATGTGCTTTTTGTATATATTATAAGGAATTTCTACCTTCAGTATGCCTTTGAGAAAGTAAACAACACTAACAAGCCAAAAGGAAATGCATATGGATAGGCCCTTCGGGCCACGTTATTTAAAGTATAAGATATGACCACACTTTAATTAACATAGTCTACAAAGCCTCTAATATGAACAAGTATCTGATAAGGGTCGGGACAGGCCCCACCTCGACTAACTATACAACACAAAATAATATAAGCTCTAGACATGCAAAACCTCGAAGCAACCTGGAGCTTGGTAACCACAGCTCGATATCCTGTACTCCTAATGGGGAGATCTACTAGCACCTGTACTTGCAGCATGAAATGTAGGTCCCCCGTAAGGGACGTCAGTACGAGATAATATACTGAATATGTAAGGCAAGAAGTACTGTATATGAAATAACAACCCAAATGAAACTATACACTGATGTATGATAAGAGACCACCCTTTAGTTACATTGTGGGATCATGTACTTTATGTTCTTTATATCACTTTACCTTTACAGTAAAGTCTGTGCATAACATATACTATAAAAGACCAACTGATCAGTGGTAAATTGTATTGGGATTGACCCTAGCTAGGCTCTTCCTTAGCCCTTCGGACTGCCTCCTGTGATAGGATCGACCCTGGCTAGGTGATTCTTCCACCCCTCGGGCTGCCACCTATCTATAAGCAATATACATTACCTTTCAATTACCTTTAAGATGGTTCTTTTGGTGGTCTTAATATTGGAGCTGTAGCACTGTGTAGGCAGCATATGATATGTAGATAACCATATAAGACAATATGACAATGAAAAGAGTATGTTACACAAGTAATGAAATGCGTATGAGATGAAACAACTTATGGACTTTATTTGGCAATAAGAACCCATGTAACTTGGAATGTATATATGTAGATTAGAAGGTGACTATGTATGAGAGCTTATGAACATATCCCAACTTTAACCAAACTGTCCTCAACATATTTATACATAATAACAGCCTTAGAATAGTCTTAGAATAGTACCAAAATAGTTACGAAGGACGTGAGGCAATAGCCTACCATCTATCAGCCCACAAGTTCCAATCAAGAATACAATTGCGATATCACATAAGAGCTTACTTTTGCGGACTATAAAAGCAGTAAAACAGCCTGCTTATATTACTATTAAACCAACATTTGTTAAGGACATAAGTCTTAATTCATCATACATCCAACCAACAAGAGAAAACCCTTTGCAATTAACAAGTAAATGCACAACAATGTTTCCAACATATGCTGTCCAAGAATTTCAGAACCAACATAATCAACATAGCCTCTTGTTTATCATGGAATAAGTATAACAAATACATGGATATTTCCACTTTCCTTAGCTTTCAAGGTTTATGTCTCCTTCAAGAATCCTAGAGGGTTGTTTTGGCTGCCTTTAGAAGTGAAGAAATGAGAGAAAATAGCTTCTTAAGAAAGCTGAAAATTTGCTCCAACGTTAGTGAAATAAGTTGCTGCTTTTGGAGCCCTTTTTAAAAGGCCTCTTGGCCTACTTACTCCTCTCTTTTTGACCATATATTAGCATGTATTATTAGGCTGGTGATGCAGCAGCTTAGTCCATCATACTTGGGCTGAAATGGGTCATCCAAGTTGATGGGCCTTGGCTGCCTATTTTCCAAATTCCTCTTCTCTTACTTTGGGCCCAATTAGTCAAGTAAGTTGTGATGTACTTGGGCCCTTTTTATTCTTCATATTGGGCTGTGAGTATAGCCCATTTATAGTGCTAAAACATGATCTAAAGATACACCCTTAACACAGACTTTATTCATAATGAGAATTGGATAAATTCGACGTCGGACCTTGTCTCCGTTTAACTGGCAAGCTTAAGCTGAGCAAGTAGCTGACTCACTTGCTAGCTTCCTAAGTCTTACAAGCACCTCAATTCTCTCACATTATTTAAGGTCATAATCTCCTCAATTTGATACAAAATATGTCTACACTCGACCTTCTCAAGCGTTAGATACACATATTGCCCTTTAACGCGAGATTCAAGCACTTTTTAAAAATTGGCATTAATTTGAAAGTTCATATCATGTTTCATGTGCATAGTACCTATACATGTAATGTATGGGGTGTTATATCCTCCCCTCCTTAGGAATATTCATCCTCAAATGTTAGCATAATTAGGTAGCTTAACTAAGTTCAAACCTTTATTTACATAAATTTTTGACAATATGCTATGTACTCAGTCACACGTACCTATTAGTGTCCCAATTCTGCATGTTGGACTTCCTCTTTAGTTTCAAATAAGTAAGGGTATCTTGATTTCATCATTTCCTCAACCTCCCGTGTTATCTCTTCTACCTGTTGGTTTCTCTAAAGTACCTTTACTGAAGCTATTTCTTTATTTCATAGCTTTTTAATTTAACGATCTAGAATAGCAATAGGTACCTCTTCATACGTGAGATCTTCTGTAACCTGCACATCCTTAATAAGAGTGATACAATAGTCTATTACCTTAACTTTTTCCATGGCTTGCTGTACCAAATCTGGCCCAAGCAAGGTGGTTTCACCCACTTCAAACCATCCAATTGGCAACCTACATTTCTTTCCATACAAAGCTTCATAAGGTGCCATCTTGATACTGGAGTAGTAGCTATTATTATAGGAAAATTCAATAAGTGGCAAGTGGTCCACCCAACTACCTTTAAAGTCCAATGCGCAAGCTCGCAACATATCTTCAAGTGTCTAAATGGTGCATTTTGCTTGACCATCTATTTGAGGGTGGAACGCTGTACTCAAGTTCGCTTGTGTCCTTAAGCTCCTTTGGAAGGACTTCCAAAATTTTACAGTGAATTGAGCTTCTCGGTCAGATATAATGGAGACTGGGACTCCATGTAGCCTGACTATCTCTTTGAGGTATAGTTTTGCATAC
>DF358892.1:37380-57290 GCA_000787875.1 Solanum virginianum | reverse complement strand
TATCCCACTTCCATGTTGGGATTTCTATACATTGCATATAACCTCCTAGATTTTGGTGTTCTACTTTCACCTGTTGACAATTTGGACATTGAGCCACTTCTGCAAGGTCCTTTTTCATGCCTCCCCACCAAAACATTTCTTTCAGGTCATGGTACATCTTAGTTGATCCTGGATAGATGGAATAATTGAAATGATGGTCTTTTTCCATTATCCTTTCTCTTAACCCATTAATATCAGGTACACATAATCTATTTTGGTAATATAGTACTCTATTTTGCGGAAGGTCAAAGTCCTTCATCGTACCCTAACTCACCTTGTCTTTAAGCTATCGTAAAACAGGATCCTCAAACTATTTTTCTTTAACCTCTATTACCAATGAAGATGTTGCTGTATTATGTACAACAACCCCTTCTTTTGGTGTTTCAAGAAGGCGAATCCCCAAACTAGCTAGTTGTTGTAGATCTTTATCCACTTCTTGACTTACTATGGCCTGGTCACCAGTATTCATGATTGCTTTATGACTCAGAGCATCAGCTACCACATTTTCCTTCCCCGGGTGGTATAGTATATCAATATCATAATCTTTTATTAGCTCTAACCATCTTCGCTGCCTTAAGTTTAGGTCTTTCTGCTTAAAAATGTACTGCAAACTTTTATGGTCAGTATAGATGTCAATATGAACCCCATACAAATAGTGGCGCCATATTTTCAGAGCAAACATAATCGCTGCTAGCTCAAGATCATATGTTGGATAGTTTTTCTCATGTGGCCATAGCTATCTAGATGCATAAGCAATTACCTTACCATGCTGTGTCTATACACACCCTAAGCCAACTCCTGAAGTATCACAATACACTGCATACCCCTCGGTGCCTTCTGGAAGTACTAGCACGGATGCAGAAGTTAGCTTATTTTTCAGCTCACACACGCATCATTCCATTGGAACTTAGTTGCCTTATGTGTCAACTTGGTTAGAGGTGCAGAAATGGAAGAAAAATCCTCAACAAACCTCCTGTAATAACTAGCTAAGCCTAGGAAACTCCGAACTTCCATGGGTGTTGTTGGTCTTGTCCAATCTTTTATAGCCTCTATCTTTTGTGAATCAACCCTTATTCCCTCATCAGATATAATATGACCCAAAAATGCCACTGAGTTTAGCCAAAATTCACATTTAGAAATTTTAGCATACAACTGTGTATCACGAAGAACCTGTAACACTTGTCGTAAATGATTTGCATGGTCCTTCTCTAATTTTGATTATACCAGAATGTCATCTATGAATACTATCACGAACACATCTAAGAATGGCTTGAATACCCTGTTCATCAGGTCCATAAGAATTGTTTGTGCATTCATTAGCCCAAATGACATGATAAGAAATTCAAAGTGACCATAGCGGGTTCTGAAAGCAGTCTTAGGTATATATTTCTCCTTCACCCTTACTTGGTGATATCCTGATCTCAAATTAATTTTTGAAAAACATTTGGCACCCTATAACTAATCAAATAAATCATCAATCCTGGGGAAGGGGTATTTATTCTTAATTGTCACCCTTTTCAATTGTCGATAGTCGATACACATTCTCAAGGTTCCATCCTTTTTGCGTACAAATAACGCTGGTGCACCCCAAGGGAACACACTAGGGCTTATAATACCCTTCTCCAATAAATCTTTTAATTGCTCTTTTAATTAACGCAATTCTGCTGGGGCCATTCTATATTGATGGATAGAAATAGGTTCAGTGCCTGGAAGTAAGTCAATACCAAAATCTATTTCTTATTCTGGAGGTAAACCTAGAAGTTCTTCAGGGAACACATCAACAAATTCATTCACCACTGGAACTGATTGAAGAGTTGGTGATTCTGCCTCCGCGTCCCTTACTCTAACTAAATAACATATATACCCCTTAGATATCATCTTCCTTGCCTTAAGTTAAGAAATAAACTTCCCCCTTTCATAATAAACCCTTCTAGCCATAATATATTCATCGGTTGATGTGGAAACTTCAACTAGTTTGTTTAATAATTTGGGTGTCCTCTTAAGCTTTCCAGCAACTAGTGGGGTAATATATGATAGCGTAGAACCAGGGACAATTAAGGCATATACATTATGTGAAACGATGGATAGGTGAGATTCTGGACTCTGCTAGAGTTAGCTGCCCCTCTTACACCTCTACCATGACCCATAGGTGCTTGTTCCCCCTACCTGTTAGAGGAACTGATGATGATGAGCAACAACTGATCTAGTAAGTTGTGCTACATCACCTATTCGTCTCCTTGGGCAATCTCTTATTATATGCCCTGGCGAACCACACCAATAGCAAGCATCTATTCCAACATGACATACACCTGAATGAATTCTCCCACACTGTCTACAAGGCTACATTAGAGTCATTTGCTAGCCTACTAAATATCCCACTGTCCAGGTGCCTTGCCCTTCGCTTCTCTGACCCAACTGATCTCTTCTAGACCCCTGACGTTGTGGTGAAACACTAGCTGAAGAGAAGAAGGATGATGGCCTAGGCGGTCTGTTAGAAAACTGAGGCCTAATCTCACGTTGGTATGGTGTAAACATCCCTGTAGACCTGGCCCTCTTGGACTGCGCCCTTTCTAACTATTGTGTCCTTCTCCTTTGCCTCTGGTCCTCTAGTTTCTATGCAAAAGCTTACATTCATGCTATATCCATATTTTTGTTCAAGGAAGCAATGGTACAGTCTCTGACCAGATATGCATCCAACCTATCCACATATCGACGAACTCTATCTGCCGTAGTAGTAACTACATTAGGAGCATACCTGGATAGGGAATTAAGTTGAAGGCTATACTCCCTGAGGCTCAAATTCCCTTGTTAAAGGTTCAAAACCTAATCTGCACGGGCCTCTCGGATCTCTAATGGCAAGTAATGGTCAAGAAATGCCTCTTTGAACTCTTGCTAAGTAGTTAGAGGTGCATCTATAGTCCTCCAATTATTTATCTACAACATATTAGGTGATAAAACTAGCATTAGCAGCCAACAAATACATCTAGGTAGCCCAATCTCACAAAAAAAAACACAACACCCTGGCGGCAAGCGTGCATCTATACCCTTAGATTGCTTCCAGGATTTATACCACAATATAGCCACACCTTTCAACCTATACGTCGCCAACTCGACAGATTCTATACCACTCACATGCATGACATCTAAAGTGCATTGAATCTAGTCAATAAAGTCTTGGGGATCTTTATTAGGATCTGACCCAGTGAATGATGGAGGGTCCAAATTAAGGAAGTCACGTATTCTCATGCCAGCTGCCCTATTAGCACCACCTGCACATGTAACTAGACCTTCATGCCTTTGGCCTTGGCTAGCAACTATACGTGTCAACCCACCTATTATACTTAGCTCTATGGCACGATCTAAAGAATGAACAGAAAGTACCAACTCCTAAATGCCACATAGACTTCTACTTATAAATATAGTGCACAACACATCAATAAACAAGACTCTAAATAGACACGGATTTGTAGACTCCCTAGGATGACCCGCTCTGATACCACTGCTGTCATGCTCCAAATCCCATTAAGGCGGACTGGCACCCATTCCCAATGAGGCCCGGGAGAACTAACCTATATCTATGTGCTTTCTGTATATATTGTAAGGAATTTCTACCTTCAGTATGCCTTTGAGAAAGTAAAAATCACTAACAAGCCAAAAGGAAATACATATGGCTAGGCCGTTGGGGCCACGTTGTCTAAAGTACGAGATATGACCACAATTTAATTTACATAGTCTATAAAGTCTCTAAATACGGATAAGTATTTGATAAGGGTCGGGATAGGCCCTGTCTCGACTAACTGTTCAACACAAAATAATATAAGCTCTAGACATGCAAAGCCCCGAAGCAACCTGGAGCTTGGTAACCGCAGCTGGATATCCTGTACTCCTACTGGGGAGATCTACTAGCACCTGTACTTGCAGCATGAAATGCAGGTCCCCCGTAAGGGATATTAGTATGAGATAATGTATTGAATATGTAAGACAGGATGTACTGTATGTGAAGTAACAACTTAAATGAAACTATGCACTGATGTATAATAAGAGACCACCCTTTAGTTACATTGTGGGATTATGTACTTTATGTTCTTTATATCACTTTGCTTTTACTGTAAAGTCTGTGCACATCATGTACTGTAAAATGACCAACTGATTAGTGGTAAACTGTATCGGGATTGACCCTGGCTAGGCTCTTCCTTAGTCCCTCGGGGTAGTCCTCGTGATAGGATCGACCTTGGCTAGGTGATTCTTCCACCTCTTTGTCTGACCCACCTGATCTATTCTAGCAATATACATTACCTTTCAATTACCTTTGGACTCCACCATTTTCCTTTCTTGCTATGGCTGCCACCTATCTATAAGCAATATACATTACCTTTCAATTACCTTTGAGATAGTTCTTTTGGTGGTCACAATATTGGAGCTGTGGAACTGTGTAGGCAGCATGTGACATGTAGATAACCATACAAGATAATATGATAATGAAAAGAGTATGTTACACAAGTAATGAAATGTGTATGAGATGAAACAACTTATGGACTTTATTTGGCAACAAGAACCCATGTAGTTTGGTATCCACGTATGTATGTAGATTTGAAGGTGACTATGTATGGGAGCTTATGAACATGTGAAAGAGTGGAGACACAGTTAATAGTTATGTTGGAGTTGGTAAGTGCCTTTATGTGCCAAGGAAGACTCTAGATTTCATGCCAAGTAATACAAAAGCAAATAACCTTACATACCTCGCTCTATAACCTCGCTAGTACCTTGAGATAACCTTCCCTTCCTCCAATTATTTATCTACAACATATTAGGTGATAAAACTAGCATTAGCAGCCAACAAATACATCTAGGTAGCCCAATCTCACAAAAAAAAACACAACACCCTGGCGGCAAGCGTGTAGTTATAAACCCGAGCATATTCTTTCAACCCTTTCATCCCTAATCATATTATCTAGTACATATTCTTATATACACATTATATGCAGCCTGCTTTAATTCCACAACAGCCTTATAACAGCCTATAAAATAGAACACAGAACAATTCTACACAATATACAAATGGGCAGCATAACGTTACATCCCTTCGCTACATTTTGATGTCAACAATTCCAAACCTATCCCAACTTTAACCAAACTATCCTCAACACATTTATATATAATAACAACCTTAAAATCGTCTCATAATAGTACCAAAATAGTTATGAAGGACGTGAGGCAATAGCCTACCATCCATCAGCCCACAAGTTCCAATCAAGAATACAATTACGATATCACATAAGAGCTTGCTTTTGCAGACTGTAAAAGTGGTAAAAGAACCTACATATATTACTATTAAACTAACCTTTATTAAAGACATAAGTTTTATTTCATAATACAGCCAACCAACTTTGCAATTAATAAGTAAATGCACAACAATGTTTCCAACATATACTGTCCAACAATTTCAGCACCAATATAATCAACATAGCCTCTTGTTTATCATGGAATAAGTATAATAAATACATGGATATTTCCACTTAACTTAGCCTTCAAGGTTTAGGTCTCCTTCAAGAACCCTAAAGGGATGTTTTTGCTTCCTTTAGAAGTGAAGAAATGAGAGCAAATAGCTTCTTAAGAAAGTTAAAAATTTGCTCCAACGTTAGTGAACTAAGTTGCTGCTTTTGGAGCCCTTTTTAAAAGGCCTCTTGGCTGACTTACTCCTCGCTTTTTGACCACATATTAGCATGTATTAGTAGGTTGGTGATGCAGCAGCTTGGCCATCATACTTGGGCCCAAATGGGTCACCAAGTTGATGGGCCTTGGCTGCCCATTTTCCAAATTAATCTTCACTTACTTTGGCTTTTTTTATCTCCTCACCAAGTTGATGGGCCTTGACTGCCCATTTTCCAAATTAATCTTCACTTACTTTGGGCCCAATTAGTCAAGTAAGTTGTGATGTAGTTAGGCCCTTTTTATTCTTAATATTGGGCTGTGAGTATAGCCCATTCATAATGCTAAAACATGGGCCAAAGATACACCCTTAACACAGGCTTTATTCATAATCGGAATTGGATAAATTTGACGTCGGGCCTTGTCTCCGTTTAACTAGCAAGCTTAAACTCAGCAAGTAGCTGACTCACCTGCTAGCTTCCTAAGTCCTACAAGCACCTCAATTATCTCACTTTATTTAAGATCATAATCTCCCCAATTTGACACAAAACATGTCCATACTCGACCCTCTCAAGCGTTAGATACACATATCGCCCTTTAACGCGAGATTCAAGCACTTTTTAAAAATTGACATTAATTTGAAAGTCCATATCATGTTTCATGTGCATAGTACCCATACATGAAATGTGTGGGGTATTACAATATTAAATGATATTCCTTGTGCATACTTGAGCTAATGTTACTGTTACCTTTACCACCCTATCTATGCAAGTCTTTATATATGAATCATGGCATTACAATTCATTATTTGCATTGCATCTCACATACTTATTACATTCTAAAAGTGCTAATGTATATTTTTCCTACATAATTTAACCATGTAAGGAAAAGTGCTCATCTGTCGGCTCGTGGCTAATTCTTATGATATTCAACACTAGTGTTATTATGGTAAGCCTTTAGTTTGGGACTCCACCATTTTCCTTTCTTGCTATGTAATTTGGACTTGGTGTACATGTCAGATTTTGGAAGCTTTTACTTTCTATGTTGTTAATATTTGAAATCTTTTCAATTTGATGGAGACCAACTGTTTGCCGATTCCCGTCCATCCATGTTCTAGTTCGTATTTTTATGGATGATATGTATGTTTTTAAATGTTGCTTTTGCTCCAAATGATGTCCCATAGACCCAACCCTATTCACTTTCACAAATGAGCTTTTGTGCTATGAATGCTTGATATGTAAAGATGACTTGGGTGAAGTCCCTATGGGTGTCTCTTTCACCATGTGACTACTAGGCCCTAGGTCCGGGTTGTTACTATAGCTATGGAGCATAATTAAGGTATGTTTTGAGTGACAATATGTAAAAATTCTTCATTATTCTTCCACCTTTTCTTTTCCTTTTCTAATTTAGTGATACACCTTTTTATTTAGTAACCTTTCACTAAATTATTTCACATTTTTCTTCCTCTTTTCCTTGTGCCTATAAAAAGGCATACAAACTATACAGAAATATATAGATGAACAGATGAACAAGTGAAGGAAAATTTTCTATATTCTTATCTCTCTTACTTTTCTTCTTTCAACTCTTCTTCGATGATACTAGATTTAGTATTTATTTTATAACACGTTATTAGCACAAAGCTCTAACCATTTCAAGCTGCTTTAAACAGGTTAAAAGGGTAACAATTTTATTTTTCTAAAATATCTAATATTTCTAAACTTGCCATGGATATAATGAAAAATTTAAGGCTATTCACCTTAGGCACTAGATGTTGAAATTCACCTGAATGCGATAGGTCTAGTAGACACCATTACAGATAATAACTAGGCATCTAGACAAGATCATTCCAAAACTATGATATTTCTCCATCACCATCTTGGCAAAGGGTTGAAAATGTAATATCTCACTCTGAAAGATCCCCTTATGATATGGAGCAATATGAAAGATAAATATGACCACCCAAAGTTGGTCATCCTTTCACAAGCACGTCCTGATTTGTTTAATTTGAGATTGCTGGACTTTGAAAGTATAACTGAATCTAATACTTTCATACATAGAATTATATTACAGTTAAATTTATATGGAGAAGATATTACTGAATATGCTCAACTTGAAAAAAAATAATCCACATTTTCTCCCACAAATATATTTCTACAACAGCAATATCAAGAAATGAGTTTTAAAAATATTTTCAATTACTTTCACACCTTCTTATTATTGAACAACATAACAGCCTATTGATGAAAAATCATGAAAGTCAGCCCGTTGGTTCTATGGAACTTCCTAAAGTGAATTAGGAAAATTATCACCAACGAGAAAATCATGATGGTCATCTTGCAGTGAAAAATGATCAGAAGTATAAAAAGTAGGGTGAAAAATAGGAAGCTATGCAAAAGAAAAATTTAGAAAGTATATGTCATAGATGTGGAGGAATAAGGTATTGGTCACATGCCTATTAATCATCGAAGTGTTTGGTTCAACTCTATCATGCATCCTTAAAAAGAGACAATAATAATCCAAAAATAAATTTTATCTCTGAAGATAATGTTGAACCCATGCATCTGAATGTAGTTAACTTTTTTTATCTCCTAAAAAGAGAAATGATCAGTGATGAGCCTGCTATAATCTAAATAACTTTCTTTTTTGTTTGTTTGTGCTAGTTGGTATGTTTATATTTCTCTAGTTTCTGTAAATAAATCAAGTATGTATAATAGCTACATTTAATAATAACATTTACTTCATTTTTATTTTGAAGAAAACATGAACATGCCTCAAAATTGGTTAAGAACTCCGGAAGAGCTACTATATTTCTACCTAAGGGGACAAAACTTGTTATAGAAGATCCACTTTTATCTTCTAAAATCCTAAGAAACTTGCTATGTTTCAAAGATATCCACCAAAATAGATATCATGTCGACACACTAAATAAAATGAATATTGAATACCTTCGTATAATCAATAGTGTCTCAGGCCAAAAATATATTTTGATGAAATTACCAACCTTATCTTCTAACCTATATTATGTAGAAATTAGTACAATTGAAGCACATTCAATTGTACACCAAAAGTTTACTGATTTAATTACTTTTATGCTATGGTATGACCGAATAGGTCATCTTAGATCAATAATAATGAGGCAAATTCTTAAAAATTCAACTAGACATCCATAAAAGAACCTGAAGATTCTTACTAATGATGAATTTTCATGTAATGCTTGTTATAAAGGAAAATTAATTGTCAGGCCGTCAACCCTGAAGGTTGATATCAAATTTTCTAACTTTTTGAACATATACATGAAAATATACATGGATTGAATCATCCATCTAGTGGATAGTTTCGATATTTTATGGTCTCAATAGACACATCCTCAAAATGGTCTCATGTATGCCTTTTATCATCTTGCAACCTGGCATTTGTGAAACTATTGGCATAAATAATACTATTAAGAGCAAAATTTTTAGATCATCCTATTAAGGTTATTCGCCTCGATAATGCTGGAGAATTTACATCCCAAATTTTTAACAATTATTGTTTATCAATTGGGATAAGAACTGAATATCTTGTTGCTCATGTTTATACTCAAAATGGCCTTGAAGAGTTATTTATTAAGCTCCTACAATTGATAGTAAGACTATTACTTGGGAAAATGAAACTAACAACTACTGTTTGGGGTTATGCTATCTTACATGCAGTAGTGTTTGTTCCCCTCAAACCAACTAATTATAAAAAATACACTCAATCACAATTAGTATTTAGTCATGAGTCAAAAATAGCTCATTTATGAATCTTTGATTGTGTTGTTTACATGCTTGTAGCACTATGAAAGTGTACTAAGATGGATATCAACAAAGATTGTCAATTTAATGAAATAACTTTCTCACAATTAGGGGGAGGAAAAAAGAAACCCAAAAGGAAAATTAGGTGAAATTTTTTATCACTAACTTATTTTGATCCAAGTACCCATATATGTGAGTAGGATGTCCAGAAGATTATCCACTTACAAAAAAATCAAATCAAAAAAATTGCATGAAAAATTTCATCACTATCTCATTTTGATCCATGTATCTGTATATGTGAGCAGGAGGTTCAAAAGATCATCCACTTATAAAAAATAGCAAATCAAATGTTAGATGCATTTATTGATTTGAAATGGATAACTAAATCACATATCCCTATAATGAATGTGGCTATCCGCATCGATATCCCAAAAGGACCATCTACTAGTTTTTAGCTTCTGAATATCAAACATACCTAAAGCATGGTAGACAATTGGGCTTAGAGGTAACAATTCTAGAAAAAGAAGCATGAAAAATGTTAAAGATGACACTATATAAGAATCTCATGAAAAAGTTTAAGATTTAATTAAGCCTAATATTCCTAAAGAAATCAGTGAATTTGAGATTCAAGTGAATGAATTTGGATCAATTGAAAATTATAGTGGATAATATTTTTGTGTATAATATTATGCTCAACCTTATATAAGACAGTGAGGATCTTGAACCTAAATTTGTTGAAGAATGTCAGCAGAGATGTGATTGGCCAAATGACAAGAGGTAATTCAATTAGAATTGAATTTACTTGCTAAATGCAAAGTTTTTGAAACTGTAGTCCAAACCCCTGATAGTATAAATCTAGTTGGATATAAATGAATTTTTGTGTGAAAGTGAAATGAAATTGTAAAATATAATGTCTTATTGCATAAGGATTCTCTCAAAGACTCGGAGTTAACTATAAAGAAACATATTCATCTGTTATGGATACAATAACATTTTAATATCTCATCAATTTAGTTGTATAGTAAAATTTTGAAATACATCTAATGAATGTGGTTACAACTTACCTTTATGGTTCACTTGATAATGAAATTTATAAGAGAAAATTCAAAAGAATTTAAATTTTCTGATACATGTAAATCTAAATCTCGAGAGATGTTCTCAATCAGATTACAAAGATCATTATATGGTCTAAAATTATGAAGATGTATGTGATATAATTGTCTTATTGAGTACTTGATAAATGAAATATAACGACCCGATCTATAGGTCTACTCGTCACACGGGAAATGAGATACCCGAAGGCACCTCACCCAAGTCATCTCAAGAATATTAAGTATTCATAGGTATTAAGTAAAAATTTTCATGGAATAAGTAAGAAAAAAGGAACTAAGGGCCAATTTGACAATGAAGTAACATTAAAAAGCAGTGAAAATACTACAAAAACTTGTTTATCCATAAGCATACCAACTACGTCATAAGTAGATAACACATATGAGTTGATCTTTATCAAATAGAAAGAATCCCAAAATAGTGTAATATAGAAAGTAAATGCCTCATAAGAGATATACATTATCTAAAATCAAAGCAAAGATACAAGATAGAAATAAAAAGTGAAAGATTCCCGAACTAAGGGCTCACAATAATAACAAGATAGTCTTGGACACTGAGTACTAGCGACGAGTTGATAGATGTGTCTATCCCTATATGGTTAAACCATGTAGGCAAAATATGTGTTATGTTGGTGCATTTTATTTTACTATGTATGTGAGATGTAATACATGAATGAAATTGTAATGCCATCATTCTTAAATATAATATATACATAGAAAATAAGGTCAATGTAAACTCATGCATGAAGTAAGGACATGCCATAATATGAATAAGAGTAGATGCAGGAAAAACATATGGAATTAAATCACAACATAGAATCATATACTTATGGGAGTATACCTTAATTGACATATAAGACCATGTAAGCTACTATATTGAATCCAATGTAACACGAAAAAATTACCAAAATACCCTAGAAGAGAGATATGAGCATAATGTGTGTTCCCATGCTTCGATGACAAATCAGAGGCCGAATTCACGACTAGCATAAAATATTGAGTAGAAAAATAATCTCAATTAATTTTTAGAGCAACCGAATCAAAAGATAATTTTTTGATGCGACAATGCGAACCTGTGAGGGAGTACGGCTGGTGTGCAATGCGTACCTACCGCAGACCAACACTTGGTTTTATTCCAAAAATTTTCTATAGCATTGGAAAGGTCATTCGCAGAATTTTCAGCGAAAAATAAAGAAAATATACCCTATTTGCGTCGCGGACCCCATGTCCTGAGACAGACTTTTTTGAATTTTGAAAGGGGTAATCCAGACCTTTCCAAACCCCTCCTAAATCCAAACCATGATCAAAATAAGTCATTTTAAGTATAAAATTTTTTTTACCCATTCTTAAGCCTTTCTAAGTGCTTGAAAAAGATTTGGGCTAAAGAGAAGAGAAGAAGAGCGATGAATTGAGGAGTTCGAAGAGAGTTCCTTGAGGTTGATTGTCCAAAGCTTCAACCCTGGTATGTAAGAATAAACTAAAATATAAGATTGTTCTTCCATATGCCCCATAGATGGTCATAGAGGAGTTGTGAATATAATGAGTCTTCATGCATGTTTTCTTGAATATTTTCTTGTGAATTATATGTATTATATGTATTTTCATGTGTTGATGATCATCATCAAATGATTTAATAATTTTATGTGAATTATTGCATAAATCCTATTGATTATTTTATAAATATTGTAAGAATGAACCTAGGGATAGAGTCTAGAGCCTTGACTTGAGTAAGTTGGTGGTAATCATGATGTGAGTATGAGGTTGAGTTAATTGAGGTTGATGATTCTATGAGTCTCCATAATTGAGTTCTTGAGTTTTGGCTAAATGACTTCTTCTAAATAATGATCTGAGTTTAAAAATTAAGAATTGAGTAAATTGAGATAAGTTAAAGTCCTTGAAACAACAGTGCACTATATGAGTAAAGACTGTGAAATAATAGCGGACTACGATTTGGAGTTAATGAGATGATGAGAGTCTCCATGAGACTAATTGAGATGATGATGTCACTGTGAGGCTACTTGAGATGATGAAGAGGAGTCTTATGAGCATTGAGTCTTGGGAGAAGTATCGAGCACCAAAATGAGTAAGAGTGAGTCCCACTTGCATTCATTATCTACATCGGCCCTATGTAGGAGAGGATTGAACTATTACATCTCATGGTCCCCTCTTGAGTTACAGTCCCTGAAATCAATAGAGGAATGGTTGAGTTTAGATCCCTTATGGATCATATATGTTCCTTGCTGGGCAATTACAGAATAGTTGTAACAACATTAGCGAAATTATTGTACAGTCACTGACTCATAAGTGATTATTGTCGAATAAGAGAAACTCCCAAAAAGTTACTACCTTGAGTATTTTGAGTCGAGTTGAGTTACATTGAGTTGCATTCCATTGAGTTGAATTCCCTTGAGTTGAGTTTCATTAAGTTGAGTTCCATTGAGTTGAGTTTCATTGCTTGATGAGGTTTGATTGGTTGATGAGTCACTTTCTTCTATTTATTCTAGCTTTAGATAGACATTTGACATTCTAATTGAGTATTATTTTGAGTTGATATTGTTTCTATAATGTTTTATCATTTCTGTTTCACTTAGCTATTTTAGATACCAGTACATTTCACATACTGATGTCTCCTTTAGACTGCATCATTTTGTGATGCAGAGGAAGATATTAGAAGTCAACAATAGGCACTTCGTTGAGGATCTATTTGCATTCATCTGAGTTTCATATTGTTATCATCTAGCTTGAGTTAGTACTTTATTTTTCTTAATTTGGGTAGCCATGGCATGTCGTGGCACCATTTAGATGTTAGAGATAGAGGCTTCATAGACATTGAGTAGAGGATGTTGAGTATTGTTTTTTTTCATGCTTACTTATTGGAAAATTAACTTTTATATAAAGATTTGATTTCTTTAATTATATTGCAGTATTTTCCTTAAGTATTTTTCTTTTGTTGTTGGGTATGATGTGACGATGAGGCCAAGTGGTCCGCTCGGGGACTAGCATTAGTCTCTAAGTGCCGGCCACACCAAGGGTATCCTCCCTGGGTGTGACAAATATGATATCAGAGCACAGAGTTCAAATGTCCTAGAGTATCTATGAAGCCATGTCTATAGGAACTTATTTATGGTTGTGAGGGCCCCACTTATATAAATAAGGGACTATTGACATTTAGGAAAAGTTTCCCAATTTTTGGACTCTAAATAGTGCGATAGAGCTATTTCCTAAGAAATCTACGATGATTTATATGTTGCACTAAATCTTTCGACTATGCCTTGTCCATGAGGTGGTAGAGATAGTAATGTTTAAATTCTCACAGATGAGATATGAAACAACTCCAAAAGTGTCCAAAAACGTGCCTCGGAATGTCAAAAAAATTTGATTTCCTTATATCTAAAAATCTCTTTGTTATTTCAAAAATCTGACTCCATATTCTTGTTCAAGGGGTCCAAATTAGGGTGACAATGGTCTAACCTCAATATTAAAGCGAAAAAATTGATTTATGAAATTTCACATGGTATAATTTGTAGAGAGCTTTTCGCATCACTTCCATGATGCGAAACAGTGTTGTCGCTTTTGCAACGTGGAGATGTGTATCTGGCCGCTGTCTTTTTTTTTAAGCCTGCTCAATATTTTTCTAATTGTTGGCCCAAATTTTCCAAGCGTGTTTTCACTTATACTTAGAATTATTTTACTCTTATATCACTCTAAACATTTTCCAAAATCCATTCCCACACTTAGTCTTATTTTACTCTAAAAAACCAAGTCCCAAAACCCTCATCTGAATTTAAGGATTCTCTTTACGCTTCAAGTCTCCATTGTTATTGATTAAAGGTTTTACCACTAATTTTCCTGCATGATTTCATCTCTAAATTACATGCTCTTTTATCCTCATTACACACCCCCAAGGTGTTTGATAAAATGTACGATTATGGTTTCTTGAGGAATTGAGGGTCCAAAACATGAGATATGATATGAATGATGTTATAATGATGAAATGAGTTGATGTATATGTTTATTCCTACATGCGATATTGCATTAGAGCCTATGATGAATCCTATATAAAGTATTGCATAGACCATGCCTGATTTAGGGGGAAAAGAGCCCGGGTAACCATAGGAGGGGCTTATACTTCATCACCATGGATGTTTTCGGTGTGACCATCATCAACCATGGGAGGAGTTTATACCTCATCACCATGGATGGTGGGGTGCGACCACCATCAACCATGTGAGGGGTTTATACTTCGTCACCATAGATAGCGGGGTGCGACCACCATCAACCACAAAAGGGTTTATACCTTGGATAGTTTGCTTAGTCTCATTCTTCACATATGATGTTCTATATGAGCATGATATACTTAAACATGATTTACATATGGATTGATCATACTTAAGCATGATTTACATATGCATTGATCATATATGTCATCTTGTTATAATATGCCTATTGTCTATCATTTTTTGCATTTTGGATTATGATGTCTATCTCTCTTCACATTGTATCTCACATACTTAGTACATTCAAATGTACTAACGTATAATCTTGACTACATGATATCATCATGTAGGGGTCGGTGCTCGAGTTGATCATCCTCCTCCTCCTTCACGTGGTTAGACGGTGCTACTCCAAGCTTGTGGTGAGTCCTCCATTTTGGGGACTTTGGTTATGTCTTTTTCCTATTATCTATGTATTGATTCACTACCTTATGTTATATTTGACTATGAGGGTGAGCCCGGTTACCTTGTCTTGGCCCCTGCTCTTTCTATGTTTTAGAGGTGTATGTTGGACAAGGTGTGTACTATGTATGAGCTTGACTCTTGACTTTTGACTTTGATGTTTATGCAAGTTTCTCTTAGTCCCCTTGCCCTTACTTTAATTGAATATGTCTTTTTTATGCTTTTGCAATCAAGGATGTGTGATGATATGTTAGGAGGCTTGTTTGGGGTCCCTTCGGGTTCTCCATTCGTCGTGTCATGTCTATGCTCTAGGCTTGGGTTGTGACAAACTTGTTATCAGATCACTAGGTTGATATATCCTTGGTGTCCAACACACTGCATCGATTAGAGTTCTATTCATGGTTGTGAAGCGCGGTATGACTATGAATAGGAGGCTATAAGGCATTTTAGGAAATGTTTCCCTTCTTTATGTCTTAAGTTATGCTATAGAGTTGTGATAAGTATTTCCCCCTAATGATTGTTCTTTTTGATGCTAGTTCATGCTGAATACTAGAGGTAGACGGGCCTAATCTCCTGAGGAGCAACCTACCAATGGTGAGCTCCGGGATGTCTTTACTATGCTTGCCCAAGTGGTGGCCAATCAAGTTGAACAAGGGGCCCAAGCCCTTTTTGCTACTACCTCGGGGGCTAGGGTAAGGGATTTCATGAGGATGAGTCCTTTGGTTTTTTTTGGGTCAAAGGTTGATGAGGATCCACAAGAGTTTATTGATGAAATCTACAAAATCTTTTTTATTATGGGTGTTGGGGCAAGTGAGAAGGCGGAGTTGGTGGCGTAGCAACTCAGGGGGGTGGCCTAAATAGCGTACCAACTCAGGGGGGTGGCCTAAATTTGGTTTAC
The DNA here is from genome assembly GCA_000787875.1 of Solanum virginianum. Taxonomy (NCBI): domain Eukaryota; kingdom Viridiplantae; phylum Streptophyta; class Magnoliopsida; order Solanales; family Solanaceae; genus Solanum; species Solanum virginianum. The sequence goes on along the minus strand of DF358892.1, from coordinate 41,143 downwards.
TCAATGGAGAGGTGAGAAAGGTAATGGTTATGTGGTGCTTTGGGAGGAATTCAAGTTGGCTTTCCTTAATTGGTTCTTCCCTCTTGAGCTTAGGGAAGCAAAGTTGGTTTAGTTTATGAACTTGAAGCAAGGTGGTATGAGTGTGAGGGAGTATGCCCTCAAATTTAATCAACTCTCAAAGTATGCTCCTCACTTGGTGGTTGATTCTAGGTGAAGTATGAATAAGTTTGTTATGGGGGTCTCTGATTTGGTAAGTGAAGAGTGCTGGTCCATAATGCTTATTAGTTACATATGCTATATGCTGAGCATGTTTGTTATGAGGACTTTTCTCGGTTGATGACATATGTTGAGCAAATGGAAGAAGAGATGTTGAGAAAGAGGAGGGGTCATGAGGCTAAGAGAGCCTACCTTGAGGGTAAGTTTCCCAAGGGGTGCTAGATTTCAAGGCTCGAGGCCTCCTCATGCTACTAATAAGGGGTTTGCCAATGATTTCCCTGGGCTTGAAGGTAATGTTGTTGGTGTGGCTCCTATTGATGTACGTGTCCTAGGTGTGGAGGGGTTTATAAGGGCCCATGTTTGAAGGGTTCCAATGCATGTTTTGATTGTGGGGAGCTTGGTCACCAAGAGGTTTGATTGTCCAAGAAACTGTGGCAAGGTTTGTGGTGCAAATGTGGTTCCATTGGGTGGAGGTGGTCCTCAAGGTGGTTCCCCAAAGGTACAATCGCTTTTATGCTCTACATGGGAGGCAAGGGGTTGGTGAGTTCCCCGATGTTGTTATTGGTATGTTGAAATTTTTTATCTTGGTGTATATGCTTTGATTGATCCGGGTGCCACCCTTTCCTTTGTTAGTCCCTTTGTTGCTAGAAAGTTCCATGTTTAGTCGGAGTTGTTGCATGAGTCATATGAAGTGTCTACTCCTATTGGTGCATCTATTGTTGCTTGGAGGGTGTATAGGAATTTTTCGGTTTGCATCTTGCATAAAATCCTACCTTGTGATCTTGTTGAATTAGATATGGTTGATTTTGATGTTATTCTTGGGATGGATTGGTTGCATGCATACTATGCTTCTACTGATTGTAGAACTCGTAGGGTCAAGTTTTTTAATTCCCAAATGAACCCATCGTCCAATGGGAAAGTCATGATGTGGTAGTGAGGGGTAGGTTCATCTCATATATTAAAGCCCATAGGTTGATTTCTAAGGGGTGTTTGTATCATCTTTCAAAGATGTGGAGTCCAAAGTCTTTTCCATTGAGTCACTTCCGGTTATGAATGAGTTTCTTGATATCTTTCCAAATGATCTTCCCAGTATCCCTCCCAAAAAGGAGATAGATTTTGGTATAGATCTCCTTCCCGACACCCAACCTATCTCCATTTCCCCTTACCACATGGCCCCGACAGAGTTGAAGGAGTCAAAGGAGCAATTGAAGGATTTGTTGGAGAAGAGGTTTATTAGACCCAGCCAATCCCCTTGGGGTGCCCGGATGTTGTTTGTAAAGAAGAAGGATGGGTCACTTAGAATGTGCATTGACTACCGGCAACTCAATAGGGTCACTATAAAGAATAGATATCCTCTTCCAAGGATTGATAACTTGTTTGACCAATTGCAAGGAGCTAACTTTTTTCTCTAAGATTGATTTTCAGTCCGAATACTATCAAGGGAGGGTGAGGGAGTGTGATATTCCCAACACGGCCTTCTAGACTAGATATGGGCATTATTAATTTATGGTGATGTCCTTTGGATTGACTAATGCACCGGCTATTTTCATGGACCTAATGAATAGAGTCTTCAAGCCCTACCTTGATTCCTTTGTGGTGGTCTTCATTGATGATATTTTGATTTATTCTTATAGTAGGGAAGAGCATATGGGTCATTAGAGGGTTGTGTTGTAATTCTTCTCCTATGACAAAATTGACTCAAAAGAAGGTGAAATTTGTGTGGACTGACAAATATGAGAAAAGCTTCAAAACATTGAAAGATAAACTTGTGTCCGCTCTTATATTGTCTCTACTGGATGGGCTTGAGGGTTTTATTATGTATTCTAGAGTTGGTTTGGGTTGTGTACTAATGCAAAATGGTAAGGTCATAGCCTATGCTTCTAGGCAACTCAAGGTGCATGAAAAGAACTACCCTACCCATGATCTTGAATTAGCTGCCGTGGTGTTTGCATTAAAAATTTGGCGACATTATTTGTATGGGGTGCATATTGATATCTTCATCGACCATAAGATCCTTCAATATGTTTTCACTCAAAAAGATCTTAACTTGATGCAAAGAATGTGGTTAGAACTCCTTAAGGACTATGACATAACCATGCATTATCATCCGGGTAAGGCTAATGTTATGGCGGATGCTTTGAGTTGAGTGTCAATGGGTTCCCTAGCTTATGTGGATAGTGGTGATAGGGAGATAGCTAGGGAGGTGCATAGGTTGGCTAAATTGGGGGTGAGGTTGGAGGATATGGATGATGATGGTGTTGTTGCTGATGGTTCTAATTCTTCCTTGATCTATGAGGTGATAGCTAAACAAGATCTAGACTCCTCCTTGCTTGAGTTGAAGGCCTAGGTGAGAGAGGGAAAGATAGAGGTTTTCTCCCAAATGGGAGATGCGGCCTTTAGACACCAAAGTAGGTTGTGTGTGCCATATGTTGATGGTTTGAAGGGGAGAATTCTTGATGAAACCCATAATTCCTCTTATTCTATCCACCCCAGCTCCACCAAAATGTATAGAGACTTGAGGGAAGTGCATTGGTAGGGAGGCATGAAGAAAGATATTGCCAAATTTGTTTCCGGTTGCCATAGTTGTCGACAAGTAAAAGCTGAACACCAAAGGGCAGGTGGCCTAACCCAAGATATAGAGATTCCTACTTGGAAATGGGAGGTGATTAACATGGACTTTGTGGTTAGTTTGCCTAAGACTAGGAAAGGTTTTGATTCCATATGGGTGGTGGTTGATAGGATGACAAAATTGGCTCACTTTCTACCGATCAAGACTACATATGGGACTGAGGTGTATGCAAGATTGTACATCCATGAGTTAGTAAGGTTGTATGGGATTCCCTTATCCATTATATCTTTTTGTGATGCACAATTTACTTCATACTTNNNNAAGGTTGTATATCCATGAGTTAGTAAGGTTGCATGGGGTTCCTTTATCCATTATATCGGATTGTGGTGCACAATTTACTTCACACTCTTGGAGATCTTTTCAAAGGGGTCTTGGAACCAAGGTTCACCTTAGTACGGCCTTTCATCCTCAAAAGAATGGCCAAGCCGAAAGGACAATTCAAACACTTGAAAATATACCTAAAGCTTGTGTCTTGGCGCTTAAAGGTAGTTGGGATGACCATCTCCCATTGATTGAGTTTGCCTACAACAATAGCTACCACTCTAGCATAGGTATAGCTCCTTTTGAGGCTCTTTATGGGAGACGTTATAGATCACCAGTGGGTTGGTTTGAGGTTGGAGAGGTGGTTTTTTGGGGGCTGGATCTGATTATGGATGCTCTTGAGAAGGTTAAGATGATTAGGGAAAGATTGAGGACAACCGAAAGTCGTCAAAAATCCTATGCCGATGTACGGAGAAGAGACCTTGAATTCTAAGTGGGTGATTAGGTCTATTTAATGGTTTCTCCAATGAAAGGTGTGGTCCGGTTTAGCAAAAAGTGGAAGTTGAGTCCAAGGTATGTTGTTCCTTATGAGGTGATAAAGAGGGTTGGCAAGGTAGCTTATGAGTTGAAGTTGCCTAGTGAAATTAATTTGGTACC
>DF358892.1:22538-37345 GCA_000787875.1 Solanum virginianum | reverse complement strand
TCCATGTCTCTATGTTGAGAAAATATGTTGGTGATCCTAATGCCATTGTGCCTCTTGATGTTATGGGTGTTGTTGAGGACAACTTAACTTATGATGAGGTGTCGGTCCAGATCTTGGATAAACAAGTAAAGAGATTGAGAAACAAGGAGGTAGCATCCATTAAGGTCCTTTAGAAGAACCAACAAGTCGAAAGTGCTACTTGGGAGGCTGAAGCGGACAAGAAAAAGTTGTACCTTTATCTCTTCCACTCCACTCAAGCCTAAGGTACTACTCCTAAGTTTCATATGTGACTTCAAGCATTACATTTTAGGCCCTAAGTCATTCATATACATTCATGTTTAAGTTGGTAAACTTATGATGATTTTACACTTATGTTGAGGATTTGAAAATGGTGTTTTACATGTTATGTTGCATTATTGTTGGGGCTGATTTGTTCATGATCACTCTTGTCTTGTATGTCTCTTCTACATTCGGGGAAAAATGTTCTCAAGGGGGAGATATTGAAACTAGCCCAAAAAGTGCCAAAAAATGTGCCTCGGATTGCCCAAACTTTTGATTTCTTTATATCTAAAAAATTCATTTAATTTTTCAAAAATATGACTTCATATTCTTGTTCGGGGGGTCCAAGTTAGGGTGACAAGGGTCTAACCTCAATTTTAAATCGAAGAAATCAATTTATGAAATTGCACATGGTGCAATTTCCAGAGAGCTTTCCACGTCGCGGAATTGGAGGCGACGCGGAGATGTGTATCTGGGCACCTCCTTTTTTAGCCTGCTTAATATTTTTTTCTAAGTGTTGGGTCCAAATTTTCCAAGCGTGTTTTCACTTATACTTAGATTATTTTACTCTTATATCACCATAAATATTTCCCAAAACCCATTCCCACACTTAGTCTTATTTTGCTCTCAAAAACCAAGTCCCAAAACCTTCATTCGAATTTAAGGATTCTCTTCAAGCTTCAAGTCTCCATTGTCAACCTTCATCAAGAACTTCTCCAAAGCTAAGGTATGTTGTGTTGAACTATTGGGTCCTTTCACCCATGGCACCTAAACCCTCTTTTACTTAATATTGCATGAATTGAAGTTGATTTTACATGTGGGTCTTAAATATTGAGAAATTTACTGCATAGTAATTCTAATACATGAAAGTATGGTTGTTTTAGCGTGTTTTGAGCTTCAAATCTTAGATCTAATATTTGATTTAATGAGGGCTTTTGATATGACTGTCTTGGGGATGCTGTAAGGTGTTGATTAAAGGTTTTACCACCGATTTTCCTGCATGATTTCATCTCTAAATTGCATGTGCTTTTACCCCCATTACACACCCCCAAGGTGCTTGCTAAAATGTTCGGTTGTGGTTTCTTGAGGAATTGAAGGTCCAAAGCATGAGATATGATATGAATAATGTTATGATGATTATATGGTGATGAAATGAGTTTATGAACATGATTATTCCTATATGAGGTATTATATTACAACTTATGATGAATCCTATATTGCATAGACCATGCCCAACCCGGGGGAAAACAGTCGGGTAACCAGATGGGGGTTTATACTCATTCACTAGGATAATGGGTGCGATCATCACCACCAGATGAGGGTTTATACTTATTCACTAGGGTGATGGGTGCGATCATCACCAACCTAAATGAGGGGTTTATTTCTCATTCACTAGGGTGATGGGTGCGATCATCACCAACTTACTGAGGGGTTTGTACCTTGGAGAGCTAGCTTGGTCTCATCTTTGCATATGATATTATATACGAGCATGTTTTACTTATGCATTGATCATACATGCCATACTGCTATACTATGTCTATTGCCTATCGTCTTGCATTTTGGATTGTGCTACCTATCTATTGTTGCATTGTATCTCACATACTTACTACATTCAAATGTACTAACGCATACTCTTGCCTACATGATATCACCATGTAGGAACAGGTCTCATTTTCATGGTTCTTGCAACTAGTTGTGGATTTAGCTACTCATACTTTGTGTAGATGGAAGAATTATGAATTGAAACAACATAATAGAACACTTACACAATTGCTACAGCCCGTAAAGGGTCTCGTACTACATAAAAAAAATAGCAACTTCTGTATTTCTTCCCAAAATCATGGCCAAACCTATAATCCTGCAAACATAACACAAAAATACATAAAAACCAACTAACATCGCATTGAGAACACACAAAATTTCAAGTTTTAAGCATCAGAAGTTTTATAATTTGAGAACACATCATGCTGCATAATCATAATGATGTAAACACCCAAAATTGCTAAAGAGTCATAACATAGACATTATGTGATCACATTCTTGTCAAACTCATACTTTACTTTGAAAACATAATCATCATTGTAATTAGGACTTAGCCCACATTATAAACTTCATGAAAACCATAGTTCATGTATCATATGTCATAATGATATGAGAATAGCATGGGCAATAGAGATTCAATCTAAAATCAATAATACAATATGAAATTCAAGTAAATTCACTCTTATATCACAATTTAGATTATCTATGCTCAAATCAAACTTTAAAGGGGACATGCATATTCAAATCTTCACAACCTGAATGCAATTCCATATATTAGGGCTTAAATCACTTTAAAAATATCAATTTAATAAACAATAAAGAGACCCATATTTGAAACATGCTTGATTTCATAAATCAAGGAGTAAAAGAGTTTGGGGTCTTCATGGTTGAAAGGGACCATGAACCAATCCCGCATAGTTTAGCTAACCAAGAAAAAATAGGAAGAAATTTGATAGAGAATAGAGCCCTTCCTTAATCTCCGAGAAAATCTTCAAAGGTTTACCTTAGGGGAGTTCTTAAGAGAGAGAGCTTGAATAAATTCTAACTGTAGAATGAATTTGACTGAGAGAAGAAGAGTATAGGTTATTTAAATTTCTTAGGATAGCATAGAAAGTCACAAAAGACTATTAGGATTAGCCATAATTATGGAAACGCCATTAATGAAATGAGTATAAAAATATTGCTAGGGATCCCATACCAAGGTCACACAGACCGTTTGAAGGCACATGGACCATATGGCCTTCCGTGAAGCTCTACTTCGAAAAAATTCACACTGACAAAGTTCTGAGATGGTGATATCATACTTATAAAAATTTTACACCAACGCCCAGACAGCCCGTGAATGGGTAAACGGACCGTATAAGGTTCATGTGTGATGTGTCTTAGCCAGAATATGGTTTTTAAGGCCAAGGCTACATCACACAAGCCGCTACGCAGACCATGTGGGATTCATGTGGTGCGAGACTGGGTTTTGAACTCCAATATTAAGGTTAGCACACTACATACAAGGCCAAGGGGCACCATAAGGCCCCTCCAGAAGGTCCATGGTGAGTCACATGGCCTGTGGAGATGTCCATAAGGTGTCACTTTGGTCAAAACCTTTTCAGAACAAAAATCTAAGAACCATTAAGGTCCTACCAAGTTCGGATCCTTACAGTGATCCATGCTAATCCCCTTCCCTACAACATCTCCATAACGTGAGTCCAATATCTCGTTTCCCCTAGAATTATGTGCTAGTTTAATTTTGCTTATGTAACTAAGGATGTGCTATATATGCTTAAGAGCCTTGTTTGGGGTTCCTTCGGGTTCTCCATTCACCGTGTCATACCTAGGCCTTGGGCTTAGATCATGATAATACAATCCCTCAAAATCAAATATTATACACACAGAGTACAACTAGTCATATAACCGCACATACATCATAGCTCAACCCACAACTAGCATTTTTCTACATATTCTAGTTCAATGTGCATATACTTCCTCTTAATCTAAGGTTTAGAGAAAGCGTAGCCTACCTGGCAGACGATTCCTTGCATCCTGAGTCAATCTAACAGAACCTTTCCCTCCTGATCGCTTCCTAATGTTGATCAGCTATTAAGATACAATCCACAAGGTTAACACAGTCATATTGGCCGTAAGATCTTGAAAAATGAGCGGAATTATATCAATAGCACATAAAATGGAGAAAAATATGGCCCATGCTCGAATACCCAAACAAATCCCCGTAAAATGATCCCCAAGTCATCCCGACACTAACGCCAAAAAGTTAGCCCAAATGGATCCTAGAAGGCCAAGAAATAGCTCAAAAATAAAGTTATATTCTTTACGAGGAAACATTTCTTTCAAAACTTTCTCAGTCAAATTTTATGGCAACTAGCTAAATTTATTAGAATCCAAGCATATCACAGCATTCCTCACAGAATGTAGAAAAACTTAGACTCAAATTTACTTAATTCCATCAAGAATTGGACGAGATATCCTAGCATAAAAGTTTCACAGAATTACGAGAGCATGACTAGTTAAAATAGCATTTTTACCTTAAAATGCATGGAAAAAGTAGAATTCGACACAACTATGGTATTCCTTATGAAAATACAAGTCATGAAGCCTGTTAAATCATCAAACTAGAGATCTAGATAAAAAATTATTGTAATTGGATTTTTTGGGGGAAGGCTGTCACGACTGGCCTTAAATAGGCCAAGCACCACCCACGAACATACCTGGCGCGAACGAGGGAGCCATGCTGCGAATGAGGGCCTCAACATGTGCCAAGCCTTGGCGAACGCGAGTAAGGCAGCATGAACAAGGCCATGTGGTATGCTGGAACATGCTCCACATTGTGCGAACGCGGGGAATTGGAGCCCCTACCTTCCACAAACGCACCCAAACCCTCCATAAACATAAAGAGTTATTTTCTGGTGCTACACTAGCTATTGCCAATACTTTCTTGGGGTGTTTCCAAGCCATTCGATGTCCGTCTTATGTAACCAAATAGTGCAACCACATAGATTTCAACATTCTGGATAAAATGGTGGGGTCAAAATTTCAAATGGCTAAAAGAACTTAGGGGATCAAAACGCAATCGAAGCCTCCACCAATTGATGAAAGATCATTTTAGATTATTTTTGATATCCCAGAGCTTCCCCCCCCCCCTCCCCATCATATTTCAATTCTAAGCACATTTAGCTAGGTTTTTACATTAAAACACTTTTTAGCTTCTAGTTGAACTCATTTTGCAACTTTTGGCTCAGATTCATACCAAGACCCCCAACCTTCAAACTAACCACTTTCCTAGCCTAAATCAGTCATTCTGAAACTGATGAAACTGTCATAATCCCATTCTGAGGCCATTTGTTAGGGTTTTATTAGAAATCTCATTTTTACAGTTATAACTTCTCATTAACTCACAAATTCACATAATTCACAACTAATTTAACCCATAACCATCCAATAGCCCCGATTGGTCACAAAAGGTTTAAGGTTACTATACATAAGCGCATATTAGCAGCATAACCCCAGAAATATAGAAATGACCCAAAGGGTCATTACAATATCTACCACTTATATGACTTTCATCCACGAAAGTAAAATAAAGGCATACCTGATGGCTCAAATATATTAGGGTATTTCTCCCGCATTTGTGGCTCCATATCCGAGGCAGCCTCCTCAACTATACGGGGAATCCACTGAACCTTAACCATCAGTATAACCTTGGAGCACAACTACCTGGCATCGCTGGCTAGGATGGCTATCGACTCTTCAACAAATATCAGACGGTCGTCTAACGCAACTGACTCATACTGTTGCACATATGACTTGTTAGAAATATACCTGCACAATATCGACACATGGAATATGGATGTATGGCAGAGTTGGATGGACATAGGGCCAACTCATAAGCAACTGGCCCAACTCACCTCAGGATCTCAAAAGGCTCAATGTATCAAGGGCTCAACTTACCCTGTCTCCCAAACCGCATGACCCTTTTCAAGGGTGACACTCTCAGGAATACTTAGTCTCCAACCTCAAACTGTAAGAACTAGCACCAGTGGTCGACATAACTCTAGTGCCGACTCTGAGTTGTCCTATGTCTATCCTGTATAACCCAAACCTTGGCTAAGGCATCCTGTAATAAATTTTATTATACGGGCTTGACTCTGTAGACTTAAGCCATCCAACTAGCATATAACATCATCGGCCAAACAATGCCTCGAATGAGGCCATTTGAATACTGGTGTGATAGCTGTTATTTATAGGCAAACTTAGCTAATGGCAGAAGCTGATCCTATTGACCCCTGAACTCTAACACATAAGCTCGTAACATGTCCTCCAAGACCTGTATAGTGTGCTAGGACTGGCAATTAGTTTAGGGGTGAAATGTCGTGCTCAGTTTAACCTGGGTGCCTAACTCTCGCTAAAAAGCTCTCCAATAGCTAGAGGTGAACGGTGACCCTCAGTTAGATATGACAAATACAGGCACCCCAACTGGACTACTTCCTGAATGTAAAATACGAGCTAACCACTTAGCATTAAAGGTAGAATAGGTCCAAAGGAAATGTGTAGACTTAGTCAACCAGTCAACTGTAACCCAAATGTTGTCATAACCCCTAGAAGTATGAGGGAGCCTTGTAACAAAGTCCATAGTCACATGCTCCCATTTCCACTAGAGAATAGGTAATCGCTGAAGTGTCTCACTAGGTCTCTGGTGCTCAGTCTTTACCTGGTAACAATTGAGGTAATGCGAAACATAATTGACAATATCCCTCTACATACCATCCCACTAGTAATGTTGTCTCAAATCTCAGTACATATTAGTTATTCCTGGATGAATATAGTATTAGAAATTATGTTCCTCTTACAGAATCAACTATATAAAATCCCCCACTCTAGGAATACATAACCAATCATCAAACTTGAGGACCCCATCTGAATCAATTGTAACCTGACCACCAATCCCATGCAAAATGTTATCTCAGAGACACACTAATGACTCGTCCTTGAAATGTTAGGCTCGGATATCAATCAGTGAAGACTGGCCCCAATAAAGGCCAATACTTGGCTTGAGTCAGAAATAACCAATCGGACCAACCTATTAGCTAGGGGATAGATGTCCAAAGCTAAAGTTCTCTCTTCTACAGTCAGGTGTTCTAGGTGCCCATGCTCACTGCTTTTGACTTAAGGTATCTGCTGCTACCATGTTTGCCTTGCCCAGATGGTATAAAAAGGAAAGATCATACTCAGCCAACAACTTAATCCATCGTCTCTAGTGGGAATTCAAGTCCCGTTAAGTTATAATGTACTGTAAGATCTGGTGATCTGTATAAATATCAAACTGCAACCCATACAAAAAATGCCTCCAGATCTAGAACACAAACACTACTACCACGAACTCAAGGTCATGCGTAGGATAGTTACGCTCATGGGCTCATAACTGGCGAGAAGCATAAGCAATAACCCGACCTTGCTAAATCAATACACAACCCAATTGGATACAGGAGGCATTACAATATACCATAAAAACCACTCCCTCAACAAGGAGGGTCAAAATAAGAGTAGTAGTCGCAGCTCTTTTAGCCTGAAAAAGATAGCCTCACGCTCGTCGGATCGTATAAACACATACCTTGGCGAGTCAAGTGAGTTAATAGAGCGGCAATGGTAGGAAACCCTCAAAATATTATCAATAATACCTTGCTAACTTGATAAAGCTCCAAATCTTTGACACTAAAGTAGGCTTAGGTCAGCCACGAATCACCTCAATCTTAATCAGGTCCACCCTGATACCCTCGTCGGATACTATATGCCCCAAGAAAGTCACAAGCTCCAGCCAGAACTCATTCATAGAAACCTTAGCATATATGTGATCACTGAGTGTCTATAGCACAATCTAGAGGTGTTGGGCATGGTACTATTAACTTTATGAATATACCAGAATATAATTGATAAAGATCACAATAAAAGATTCCAAATACGACTGAGATACTCGAGTGATCAAGTCTATACCTGGGGTCGATACTTGATCTACTGAGATACCTCTGCATACTTGATCTACTAAGATACCTCTACATACTTGATACTTGATCTACTGAGATACTGAGATACCTCTACATACTCGATCTACCATAAGTAAAAACCCCACTGGGGTCGATACCTGAACTCGGGAGGAAAGAGGCTCGAGAGTCATACCCAAATGAGAAGCATAGTATACTGACACATAGGATAACATAGAACTTGTATCAAATAAGGCTGAAGCTAGTTGCTGGTATACAGTAATCATACCTGTGATGGACTCATTAGAAGCCTCGAATACTACTGTTGCTAAAGCAGTATAGAAGTGGCCCTGAGGGCCTCCACCTTAAATATCACCTCCGCTCTCGGCTCTATCACCTCAGGTGTGCCCTCTGGAACCCTGCTAAAAGCTCTAATAATCCCCAAAATCTCTATACCGATCATCTCTGTGACCTAGATACTAACACCTGCCCCTACCATCGGTACAGGAGCTGATTTGGTGGGCTGCGAGGCAATAAGTATGGCTCTATGCTCGGGACAATCTCTGAGCCAATGATCTAGTGCCCTGTACCCAAAAACAATTGGAGTAGCCCTAGCTTTATGATCACAATCATATTGCCTCAATCTAGAAGCCTTAGAAGCATGACTACTTGTAGCGGGTGACCCAACTGGCCCTAATGAAATGGAGTCACTCTCCCTCTATTTACCTCGGGTAGGATAAGAGGAACCACCTCAATCGAAAGTACCTGGCCCTGACAGCTACCCTCGAAAGCTTGTAATGATGCCTAGAATGGCTGGTTAGTCCAACACTGCTAACCCTTCCTCGAAGGCCTGTCACTTGACACTCGAAACCCCGACCAAGAACCATTGAACTCTCCCTCGCGTCTGACCCACTTGTTATTGCCCTTTTAGGCCTTGCGATTAATCTGCTATAGAGAAAGAGCATGATCAATTATATCCAGAAATGACTGACCTAAAGTCACCAGTGCATGTGTAAACATCTCAATTGAAGCCTATATCCTTGCACAAAGTAGCGAATTCGCTCCTCTTAGTGGGCAATATAGTTGTAGCATGTCGAGAGAGCTCTTGGAATCTGACCTTATACTGTGATACAGTCATATTCCCCTGCTCAAGTCGCACAAACTAATCCCGATGTTTATCCCTGAAACTCCTAGACACAAATCTAGTCATAAAGGCCTCCATAAACTCTACCTAAGTCACTAGCACAGCATTTACCGACCTAGTCTTTTGGCCAATCTGCCACTACTATCTAGAAGACCTATTTAGTTGATAAGTGGTAAACTTCACACCTCAAGACTCCAGCAGTCACAATGCTTGTAGCAGCTCCATACATGCTGCCAGAAATTCCTGCGTATCCTCTCTTGCAACTCCAAAAAATCTCAATGGGTCCAACCTTAGAAAGTACCCAAGTAGCCTCTGGTCCTAAAATATTATGGGCCCCTCTGGCTATGCCAAAACCACTGGAGCGAGAGGCTCTACTGGAGCCTGAACTGGAGGAGGTGGACCTGCCGTCGTACCCTGTTGTAGGGCTCCAAGCACTGCTATGAACAATCCAATGGCTGCATGCACCTCTTGTGTAATTGAAAAGGCGGTTGAGGGAGCTAGTGCCTCTGGCTATGGTGGAGCTGGGGCTTCTGGTCTCTACAATACTAGCTAGAGAGACTACTCCCTATCTAAACTGATGGTGTATCCCTACTTCAGCCCTGAACATGCCCCTTACGCACCATATCTGGAAAAAAATAAATGAAGTCAAATTCCTAAAAATGGAAGGACCATTAACAATATCGCACAACAAGAATCAATAACACAAGAAGTTTCCAAAAAATGTTGTAGCCTCTTGGAGATAAGCCACGGACATCTCCACACCCATCCATAGGACTCAACTAGATGATAGTTCTGTATAGCTGAGACCAATGAACCTAGCTCATATAAATACTTGTCACGACCTGATCCCGACCATGATGGCGCCTATTAGATCCCATCGATAAGAAAGCCAATATCTAACCCCAGGGTACCATTCCTAAATCTCTAGTCATATCATAACAACCACACCAACATAAATAAACACAACCTACCCAAAACTTGGAAGTCAAATGTACAGAGCTACAATAGACATAAGCACACACACCCATACATATATAATAGTAATCATAATATATACATAGCCAGGAGTGCTCCTACAAATACAATGACCATCAAAAGAAAATGATATTGTGAAGTAGTTAGAGTTGTCGATGCTCACCCAGTGTCTCCTGAATACTCACAAATCCCCCAAAACTAGCACCCATGGCTAGAACCTGGACTAGCACTATGTGAAGATACAAAAATATAGGGTGGTAAGTATCAAAAAAAAGGCACCCAATAGGCATCATTAGCCGACTGAGTCAAATAATATACATATTGAAAGCTCAAATATAGAGAATTGCAGCAAATCTGGTAAATCGAGCTTAGATCAAGGAATAAGCATATCTAGAAAAACCCCAAAACCCAAGTGAACAAACCAAGGTGATGTGTAATGATACCGATAGACAAAAAATGAGTAGGGTCACACTGTAACCATTAATAAACTGAGGCATAGCACTTTACACGAGGGCAAGGCCCTACTATCTATATATGCAAGCTAATTGGGACCCCTACAAGCCTCGAAAGTACACCTGTGCATAACTAAACTAATAGAATTATAAATTGTCTCCATATATCACATGATTGTTGGGTCTATTATACGTGGGTTGAAGGCCCTAGTATCTAATCTTGGATGCCCTTTGAGCCCCTCATAAGCCCAGAGGATACACTATACACAATCAAGAGTGTATAGGTGTGTGACTACACAAGGAATCAACTAGGTCCTCAACCCAAAGTATCATACATCAATCGGGTCCTCGACCCCAAAGTATTGTACTATGTCAGTCCATGACACCTGATCTTAGAGCCTCAATATACATATATAAAAGTGGGATGTATCCCTTGTGGGAGAAAGAATTCCTCTAATATAATCAATAGTATCTCAAAGTCAAAATGAAATCATCGGGTCCTCGACCCAGAACATTGAAAGATGCTCAGACCTTAGAATCAGCCCCTAAGACTTAGACTCTGAAATGTAACCATCGAGACTTAGCCTACGAGGAGTGTGACCTAGGAATCAGACACTTAGATGTGACCATTGGGACTCAAACTACGAGGATATCATCTAAGACTCTAGCAAATGATTAGTCATCCACTGAACCAATCTATCTGAATCTAACCCTCTAAAATTATATGAGGTCTCAAGGAAAGAGTCATACGCCCTACACAAGCATAGTATTACCTTTCTCAGATAACAACTGATAACTCCAGCCTCAAGTGAGAAGAACTAGTTCCCAATGACCTACAATAGTACCCTAGAGTGTATATGTCACCGATCAGTGTAAAATCAGGCCTAACAGGGCTTTGTAACACTCGACACCTTACAATACTAGTACTACACAAATGAAACATGATATAGTTTTTCAAATTAGTGCCAATTATAAAAAGTGCTTGAATCTCATGGTAGAGGGTGATATGTTTATCTAACGTTGAGGAGGGTCGAGTGTCATAAGTTTTAAGTCAAATTGAGGAGATCACGACCTTAAATGGAATAAGAGAAGTGAGGTGCTTATAGGACTTAGGAAGCTAGTAGGTCAGTTACCTACTTGCTTAGTTTAAATTTGATAGGTAAACGGAGACTAGGCCCGACGTCGAATTTGTCCAATTTCCATTATGAATAAATTCCATGTTAAGGGTGTAACTTTAGCCCATGTCTTATCATCATAAATGGACTATACTTAAAGCCCAAGATGAAGAATAAAAAGGGCCCAAGTACATCACAACTCACTTAGTGAATTGGGCCAAAACAAACTAAGAGAAAGAGGGGGAAAATGGGTAGCAAAGGCGCATCATTTTGGAGACCCGTAAGTCCAAAGTGGAAGGAAACAAATGGTACATTACTAATTTAATAAATAAAGTCTAAGAAAGAAAAATCAAGTTGGCCAAGAGACCTTTTAAAAAAGTGAAAAGGGTAAAATGGTACAATAATTACTTGATTAAATAAGGCCTAAAATGGAAAAGGTAAGTCATCTAATTGCTCCTTTAAAAGGGGCTTATAATTAGCTTACTCAAGTTACTTAACTTGGACAAAAATTAGATTGTTTTGCATGTTCTCTCTCAACTTTTTCTTGACATTAGAAGCAGCCACAAGAGACTTTTAGGGTTCTTGGAGAAGCCCTACACCTTGAGGGTGAAGGTAAGTAAGAATCTTTATATGTTTAGTATGGTTTTCTTATGTAAAACAAGAGGATAAGCTGATTATACCCTTACTGAAATTGTTGGACAGCATGTGTTCTAAAAGTTGTTGCATATATTTCTTGTTTATTTGGAAGTTTTTCTCTTTTTTGGATGGATTGATTATAAGGGGAGGCTATTTTTCTTAATATGTATTGGTTCTATAATGATGTATAAAGGTTGTTGCACCATTTTTACAGTCCGCAAAAGTGAGTTCTTGTGCGATATCATAATTGTGCTTGTAATAGGAACTTGTGGACTAATTGATTGATGACTATGGTCTCACGTCCTCCACCTATTTTGAGGACTATTTTTTAACTATTTTAGGACTAGTTTTATGTGTATATATGGTAGGGACTATTTGGTTAAAGTTGGAACAGGTTTGGAATTGTCGACGTCAAAATGTAGCGAAGGGATGTAACGTTATCCCGCCCATTTGTATGTTGAGTAAAATTGTTATGTATTGTTCTTTGTAGGCTGTTGTAAGACTGTTATGGCACTAAAATAGGCTTCACATGATACATATATGAGAATATGTATGAGAAAATATAACTAGGGGCAAAAAAGTTGAAAGAATACGCTCGGGTTTATAATCATCCGTTTGCTGCCTATATGTTTTTTTTATAAGATTAGGCTGCCAAGATGTATCTATTGGCTGCTAATGCTAATTTTATTACCTACTATATTGTAGATAAATATTTGGAGGAAGGGAAGGTTATCTCGAGGTAATAACGAGGTCGTAATTGGCTGCTAATGCTAATTTTATTTCCTACTATATTGTAGATAAATATTTGGAGGAAGGGAAGGTTATCTCGAGGTAATAACGAGGTCGTATAACGAGGTAATGCAAGGCTACTTGATTTTGTATTACTTGGTATGAAATCTAGATTCTTCCTTGGCACATAAAGGCAGTTACCAACTCTGACAATGTCTTGTATGATTATCTACATGTCACATGCTACATATACAGCCCTACAGCTTTAATATTGTGACCACCAAAAGAACCATCTCAAAGGTAATTAAAAGGTAAAGTATATCGCTTATTGATGGGTAGTAACCCGAGGGATGGAAGAATCACCTAGCCAGGGTCGATCCTATCATGGTGGGTAGCCTAAGGGGTTAAAGGAAAAGCATAGCCAGGGCCAATTCAGGTGCTAGTAGATGTACAGGATATCCAGCTACTGTTACTAAGCTCTAGGTTGCTTCGGAGCTTTGCGTGTATAGAACTTAAATTTTTGTGTTGTATAGTTAGTCGAGGTGGGGCCGGTCCCAACCCTTATTAGATACTTCTCCTTATCTAGAGGCTTTGTAGACTATGTAAATTAAAGTGTTTTTATGTCTCGTACTTTAGATAACCTGGCCCCAATGGCCTAGTCATATGCATTTTCTTTTGGTTTGTTATTACTATTTACTTTCTTAAAGGCATGTTGAATGTAGAAATCCCTTTTACTATGCATAGAAAGCGCATAGACACAGGTTGGTTCTCCCAAGCCTTATCAGCAATGGATGCCAGTCTGCCTTAACGGGACTTTGGGTGTGACAGAAGTAGTATCAGAGTGGGCCATCCTAGGGAGTCTACAAAGTCATGTCTATGTAGAATCTTGCTTAATGATATGTTATGCACCACATCTATAAGCAGGAGGCTATGTGGAATTTAGGAGTTGTTATGTAGAATCTTGTTTATTGATGTGTTGTGCCCCATGTTTATAAGCAAGAGGCTATGTGGCATTTAGGAGTTGTTACATTCTTTTCATTCTTTAGATCATGCCATGGAGCCAAGTGTAATAGGTGGATTATGTCTAACTCCTAAATTATTTTGTACAGCAAGTATGTCAGAAACCAGGAAGAATAAAGGTAAAAAGAAAGAAGTAGAAATGGTGGTTGGTATAGCCAGTTAGGTGTGACAATGAAATGAGGCTCAAGATGATTCTCCGTAATAGACATCTCCAACTCCTCCAGCTCCTGATGAACTCGAAAGTAGTGAAATTCCCCCAAAACCACTTATCGATGCTATCGTGCAGGATCTGAGAAATATAGTCTAACTATTGACTCGTATAGTTGCTAGCCAAGGTCAAAGATAGGAAGGTCCAGTTACAAGTCCAGGTGGTGCGAATAGGGCAGCTAGTATGAGGATACGTGATTTCCTTAATTTGGAACCTCCTTACTTCACTGGGTCAAATCCTAATAAAGATCTACAAGACTTTATTGATTAGATTCAACCCACTTTAGATGTTATGCATGTGAGTGGTACAAAAGTTGTCGAGTTAGCGACATATAGGTTGAAGGGTGTGGCTATATTGTGGTATGAAGCTTAGAAGCAATCTAAGAATATGCATGCACCTCCAATAACCTGGAAGGAGTTCAAAAAGGCATTTCTTGACCATTACTTGCCATTAGATATCTAACAGGCCCGTGTAGATTAGTTCTTGAACCTCCACCAAGGGAATGTGAGCGTGAGGGAGAATAGCCTTCAATTTAATTCCCTATCCAGGTATGCTCCAAATGTAGTTACTACTATGGCAGATATAGTTCATCGATATGTGGATACATTAGATATGTATCTAGTAAAAGATTGTACCATTGCTTCCTTGAACAAAGACGTGGATATAGCGAGAATACAAGCTTTTGCACAGAAACTAGAGGACCAGAGGCAAAGGAGAAGG